>PVLC010001591.1:0-137837 GCA_004027655.1 Graphiurus murinus | reverse complement strand
ATCCTCCTGTCTCAGCCTCCCAAATGCTGGGATTACAAGAGCGCGGCACCACGCCCAGCTTCCTTTACTTTTTTTTTTTTTTTGGGGGGGGGTGTACTGGGGATTGAACTCAGGGGCATTCTACCTCCGAGCTACACCCCCAGCCCTATTTTCTTATTCTTTATTTTGAAACCGAGTCTCACTAAGTTGCGGAGTGCCTCACTAGGTAGCTGAGGCTGGCCTCGAACCCGAATCCTCCGGTCTCAGCCTCCCGAATGCTGGGATTACAAGCCCGGCTTCTTCCCTTACTTTTTATATCAGAGATTAAACCGGGCTTAGAATGAGATGATTAAATACTTTTTGTGAGGATAACAAAATTATGTTGGCTTTTGTTTGTGA
Organism: Graphiurus murinus; assembly: GCA_004027655.1. Taxonomy (NCBI): domain Eukaryota; kingdom Metazoa; phylum Chordata; class Mammalia; order Rodentia; family Gliridae; genus Graphiurus; species Graphiurus murinus. The sequence continues at coordinate 137,459 of PVLC010001591.1, read as the reverse complement.
CTATGCTGATGATACAGAAAAAGAAGAAAGGCTCAAAATCAAAGGTAAAAAAGTTCAGTTACAATCAATATTCATTCACATTAACTTTCTTTTTTCTTTTTTTTTTTTTTGCGGTACTGGGGGTTGAGGTTGAACTCAGGGGCATTCTACCTCCGAGCTATACCCCCAGCCCTATTTTTTATTCTTTATTTTGAAACCGAGTCTCACTAAGTTGCGAAGTGCCTCACTAGGTAGCTGAGGCTGGCCACGAACCCAGATCCTCCGGTCTCAGCCTCCCGAATGCTGGGATTACAAGCGTGCGCCACCATGCCCGGCTTCACATTAATTTTTTAAGGAAGAAGATATAAAGTTGTGTGAATTCATGTCTTCAAGTTACCTGAAACCAACTGCAGGTTTAAACATGCTATATGATGAACAACATATATGAGAAAAAGAGCAAGTTATTGTTTAAGGTAATATTTGTTAAAAGCAAATTAACTGTTATGGATAGAAGTATGAATGAGGGAAGACAAACACTATTTACTGGGGTTGGCAAAGTTAAAGGGCATGCAGCTGAAATTTGAATAATACTCATGAGAAACAAACAGATGAACTGTAGCTGGGGCCAAATTTAAACAAAGGGTCAGAGGAAGCACTGTTCCAGGTCTATGAATAGGCACATTTGGCTCAGGTAGAAGGATTTCAAGTGGTGGATAACTGTGGAAAAAGTGATTTGGAGCCAAAGGCCCTGAAAGCTATAGTCAAAAGCAAGGGCTCTATTCAGTGTGTAACTGAGAACCTTTGGTGTAACCATAAGAAAGATGTGAGAACAAGAATTGAGAGGTCACTGACTAGGGGTGGGAGAGTGGGAGTTTTCTAGACCCAGAGAAGGGTACAAAGGGATACATTTTGAAGGTTAGTTAACACAGCAAAAGAATGAATGTATTAATGAAACATAGTTTTAAAAGCCAAAAGAATGAGGTGAGTGTGATAGTTTTGAGTGTCATAGTTATGAGTTTTGAAGGTGATAGTTGTAAGGTTTTGATGATTATAAAACAAACAAACAAAAAAGGTGAGTGAAGGTGACCATTCACCAGTATGAGATGTTAAACTACAGTTTAGGGGTAAGTACTAAGAGTTATGGACTTATGTGTTAGCCACCTAAGAAAGAGAGTTGAATCCGTGAAAATAGATGATACTTTACAAAAAGAGAAATGTCTTTGGAAAGCTTGCTATATGCATGGAGACTGATGTAGAGAGGGCAAGTGAGGAACTGCTGAAGAGGGAAGTTTCCCTAAGAGGCACTGGGATCACCTGGAATAAAGAGCAAATGGGACCTAATGTCTTTTAATGACATCAGATATTTCTCTGTAAAGTTACGTCCCTGAAAAGGAATTATTTAGCTTTTTATTAATCTTTCTTCATTAATACAAATAAATTAAAGCAGGTGGTGAAATGAATTGGAAAACAGTGTACTCACAACTATCACTCCTTGAAAAAGGTTCCATATTGTCCCTGCTAACTTGTTCTGATACTCCGTGGCTCTGTTTTTCTTTTTTTTAATTCCCTTTCATCACTTTATTTTTTTTAATTTTGTATTTTTTTATTGGTGCATTTGTAATCATACATCTTTGTTAGGTACAAACTGATAAAGGCATACATGCACACATTTCTCATTTAACCCTACCCCAATTCCTGCCCCACTCCCTCGCTCTCCCTTCTCAGGTTCAGATTAGTGATTGACTTTGATATGTTTGTGAAAGTACATCATGTGCATTCCCAGGAGTACTCTTTCAAAAGTTTACCCAGGAGTATTTTTCAAAATGGTGATTATCCAAAATCCCCACTGCTGTCCTTGAAGCTGTATTGTTTCTTGTCTTTTTCTTCATTTATCCTCAGGAGACATGAACATATGACAGCTATCTCTCAAGTAATAATCTTTCATATTGTTTTCAAAAGAGATATTACACAAAACTTTTTCTCTCTAGCCTTCTATTCTCGAGGCTAAATAGTACTAAGAATTTTATCCTTTCTTTCTAGGCATTTCTTCCTAGAACAATGGCTCAGACTGAGTCAAAATTCTGCTCCTAGGATTTTGATAAGGTATTGAAGTCACTGGTTTGTATCAGTGAGCAGTATTGGAGTCAAGATTGCCTGTTAGGTAGAAATTCAAGAATGAAATGATGATAACTCTGTTATGAACAATTCTCTGTGCATCATTTGTATCCTAAGAGCACTTATTAAAATTAATAGGTTCATAGTAAATCTTAAAACAACAACAACAACAAACTTGTGGACAAAGAGAAAGAAAAGTAGCTTTTATTTCTCGTTTTCAATGTCTGGCCTATATCAACTAAATTCATGTTTGAATGATAGCAAGGATCAAAAACTATGTACTAAGATATGAAATCAGAAATTTTTTTTTTAAAAGATTGTTAAAAGTCAAGGCCAGACTGCTGAGCTATTTATTAGGGCTGTGTGTGTGTGTGTGTGTGTGTGTGTGTGTGTGTGTGTGTGTGTGTGTGACTGGGTGGGGATTGATTGAACACAGGTGTGATCTACCTCTGAGGTATACCCCTAGCCAATTTTTATTTATGATTTTGAAACAGAGTATTGCCAAGTTGCTGAGGCTGAATTTAAACTTGCAATCCTCCTTTCTCAGCCTTCCAAGTACTGAGATTCCAGGCATACACCACCACACCTGGCTTACACTAGGTTTTACTAGCAAGTTCCTTCACCTTTAGAAATGAAATCTAATCTTCCTTCCTCTTTTCTTGGCTGAGGTTTACTTCCTGACAGAAAAACAGAGCAGACTTCCCTTTGACCTCGCCTTCTAACTCTGCACAGCAAATTCAGGTTCTAAAGACAGACCTCAAACTCCTCCAAAATATTTTTCTTAAAATTAATATTTTTCTCTCTTTCAACTATTACATATGAAATTTGTATTGTTTAATTGGATTTGTAAAACCTCTATTCTAGAAAGGATATGAGATAGTTTGTACAAATATATTCAATAGGCAAGCAAGATAGGTAATCCTCGAAAGCTTTGTGGCATAAATTGATCTGATAAACACGCCTCTCTTGTCTTTATTTGAGCGATCAGTGAACAGGTTAGAGCAGTACAGAGCATAGATCCCTCCAGCACAGTCTCACATGTGTCCTGCCTGCTTCAGAATTCTTCAAATATCCAAGTCACATCTTTCCATTTAGTTACAATGTTGATTAGACCTGGAGTATCTATACCAAGATTTTCTGGGAAAGCATTGTTCTCCAGGATCTTGTCATTCATTAACTTTGGATGATAGCATTGTATGGTGGTGGATTTTCTACTTAAAATATGTCTTAGTTAAAGCTTTGTAATATTGGTCAAATTTATCTTTGAAGTTTGGTCTTCTTTTCTAGCAGAGATAGCAGTAGGTACAGTGCCCTATATTAAGGATAGTTGTAGGAACTATGTCTGATATGCATGTAAAATGTATATAGCAGGTTGTGGTGGCGCACACTTGTAATCCCAGTACTTGGGAGACTAAGACCAGAGGAACCGGGTTGACGGTCAGCCTCAGTTACTTAGTGAGGTCCTCCACAACTTAGTGAGACTCTGTTTCAAAATAAAGAATAATACCTTTACCAGTTTATACCTAACAAAGATGTATGACTACAATGCACCAATAAAAAAAATAAAGAATAAAGAAAAAATAGGACTGGTGGTGGAGCTTGGAGGTAGAATACCCCTTGGTTCAATCTCTAGTACTAAAAACAAACAAACAAACAAACAAACAAACAAAAACTATATAGTAGATGTTCAATGATAAGGCAGATATATGTCAAGAAGGCTTGTTATGGCCAGTAGAGGGCTGGGAAGTGTTTATTTAATAATTGGAAGGAAAAATTTTGGTTTGTAGTATTTGCTGGTTTTTGTTGTGTCAAGGAAGCTCATGTCTAGCCACGATTGTGACACCCTGAGGGCAGAGGTGGGAAGCAATATGTACATACAGCTCTTGGGAGCTACTGAGCAAATGATAGCTCCATTATACCCCTGGGTGGTCCTTGCTACCCTCCTTCTTCTACTTACAAGCAAGATTTGCAGCATTGATATGTGAGTTAAAAGATACACAGGTCAGGCATAGTGGCATATACCTGTAATCCCAGCAACTCGGGAGGGTAAGTAGAAGGATTGAAAGTTCAAGGCCAATCTGGGCAGTTTAACAAGACCATGTCTCAAAAAATATATACAACAAACCCAAAGCCAACATTATATTGAATAGGGAAAAACTGTAGGAATTCCCTTTAAAATCAGGAACAAGACAAGGATGCCCACTATCACCACTCCTTTTCAATTTAGTCCTCTAGACTCTTGTCAGAACAAAAGACAAGAGAAGGATACCAAAGGAATTCAAATAGGAAAAGAAGAATTAAATTATCTTTATTTGCAGATAACATGATCCTATATCTAGAAGACCCAAAAAACTCAACCAAAAGACTAGTAGAGCTGATTAATAAATTCAGCAAAGTAGCTGGATACAAAAATCAACCTAAAAAAAAAATTGGTAGCTTTTCTGTATGCCAGCCATGAATCCATGGAGAAAGGAATACAGAAAACAATTCCAGTCACAATAACCTCAAAACCAATAAAATACCTTGGAATAAACTTACCAAAAGAAGTCAAAGACCTCTACAATGAAAATTATAAAACACTAAAGAAAGATTGAAGATCTTGGAAGATGGAAAGATCTCCCTTGCTCTTGGATAGGCAGAATAAGTATCATCAAAAAAAAAAAAATACATACATACATACATACATGCAGTAGGGGAGATAGCTCACTGGTAGAGTAGCCCTGGGTTTGATCTCCAGTCCTGAAAGGAAATAAAATATTTTTGTTACAAGAAATACCGGTGAAGTACAGATATGGCTTGAAACTGGAGGTGTTCATTTTAGCTCCATTTATAAATGTGAAACTCCTTTGCTTGTTCTTGCATTGGGACACCTATCATTCTTTCAAATTTTACTTGCTTTTTTTTTTCACCTCTATCTGTATCACCTGCCCTCTCTACCTATCTCTACCAACCATTACTAAGGAAAGTGATAGATCCTATAAGAAATCCCGTGTTCAGATAGGAAAACAAACACCGAACACCAAATAGCCCATGTTTTATCAGTATAAGAGGTAGCATCCAGCTAAGAGTTGGATATAGAAAGAAATACTTGGTAGCCCAAAGAAATCAGTATCAAAATCTTGGCATCAGAGAAATAGACTTGTTAAGTATTTGGATATTTACTCTTTCCTTCCATGCACAAATGTCTGCATGCGTTCGTTTTCATACTTTAAGTCATCACCAATTACAGATTTGCAGGCACATGTCTTGCAGGCTGCTTCCAGTGGTTGTCAGTGAAAACCAAGCAGCTGTCATGTAGCTATTGAAGAAAAAGACTCTGGGTCTGCCCTCCCATTTCTTTCTCCTGGCACTGGTGGAGATATTTATGCACAGAGAAGGAAATGAAGGGCATGCATCCAGGTTCCTTTCTAGCTGTCTCCTTAGAAAGCACCGTTTTTGGACACTTCTCAAAGTATGCCACAGCTGAAACTTGGTATAAATGCACACACAGCATTGTATTTCATTTTTCTGGTTGCTTCTTTCTGGCAATACTTTGGCAGGTGACATCAAATTCCTCTCTGTGAACAGCATCACCAACTGAGAGTTCCCTTTGTATTTAGTAAATATTTAGGCATTGTAAATCATGTCAGCAATGATTTCTTTTATGCTTCAATGGCTGGAAAATTTTTCTTCTGTGACACATGGGCTGTCATTTATTTGCAGAAATCATAATAGCCAGGTGGGTACTCAACAAGCAGTTAGGATATATAATTACCATTACTAGCAACTTTTCCTTGGCCCTTTTTCCATACTTAAAATTCAAATATGGTGTAATTTGGAAACCAAATTTTATACTGCATTTGCTTTTATGGTGTTTTATTCAATTCTTTTATCACATAGTTTTTCTCAATACTAATTTTTTTTTAAACATATACCTTAAAGCTATACTTTTTGAGCCAAAACACTCTACTGTAGAAGCCAGCAAAGGTAAGTAGAGATCACAAGAGTGCACCACACGTAGAAAAAATAAACAAATGGAACTACTCTTCAACTGCTATTCAAAAAGTTTATTAGTCACTCCTCTTGTCCCCATAGTTTGGCACAAAATTAATAAAAATATGCCTGTGTGATTTTAATGTAAAACCTCAAGTACTTCATAATTATCACCATCATCCATCTTTACTTACCTTCATCCATCACCATTATTATTGTATTTTTATTGCTCAGATTAATCCAGCCTTAATAGAGCATAATGGTATGGAAATTATTTAATTACATTAAAAGTGCAAACATTATCAAGTCAGAAATCATTTAGTTTTATGACAGAAATGCAGAAATACCACCTCCTACAAGAATTAGCTATACATGCCTTGAAAATAGTTAACTTAAATGAGTAGAGGAGCATGTACATTGTCTCATCTCTGATTTTCTTTGATTACTCCATGTTTTTTCATTTAATTTTTCCTCCTTATCAAGGAATCTCAAACTTTAGTGTTTAGAAGAATCACTTAAGGCCTGTGCTGAATATATACACTTTGGTACCTTCTCATTCTAGAGTACTGGTTTGACTCTGTTTTTGCTAAGTATTCCAGATGTTGGTAATAGGTGGCTCGGAAAAGCGCCCAGGGAGGAATATGCCACTCTTTCCTCACAAAAGGCATTCATGTTCCTTCCTGTGTTATTGTTGTGCCACTGCCCAATGAAATGTGACTATCAACAAATAATCATGGCAATTATTATGATATAATTATTGAGTTGCATTAGGCTAAATTATACTAAATGATGATGATGATGATGATAGTGGCTGATAGCAGGTGCATTTATAATACTTACTATGCCAGACACTGTTTTAAAGGATTTGTATGTAGGAAACCTCAAGTGGTATTTTGAGGCAGGTGGTACTATATACCCATTCTCTAAATAAGAACATTCATCTAGAAGGGGCTGGGCACCGAGTCATAGAGGTGAGAGAGCAAGCTCTGGGGTCAGATGATGTGGGCACAGGTTCTGCCTCTTCTACCTACTTGCTGTGAGACTATGACAAGGGTCTTCTTCCTCACCTTGACTAAGTAAAAACAGGGGACACAATGAATATGACAGAGCAGTGGTGAGTGTTACAGGAGCTGAAGTATGCCAGGTTTTCAAGTCAAACCTGGAGAGTTTCCATGTCTGGAAATAGTAACTATCACCACCATGGGTTGGTGGTGACAGCTCTACTTTTGCAACCCCCTGTCTAATGAGTTATTATTATTAACATCCCAATGTTGCTTTCTTGGATGTAACTGCCTTAAATTGGCAGTAAGTGTCTTAGTATTTTCTTTTTATTTAATTTTGATCATTGAAAAATGCCTATCAATTTAATAGGTATAAATGCAAATATTAGGCATAATTAATAACCTTAATTTCTAATTAGAAAGACAAAACTCAATGCACTTAACCAGAGTACTCAGTGTTTGTTACTGCTATTAAATATATTCACACCTTTACTAGAAAAGGAATAAGATTATGACCCTTCTATACCAGATTGAATTAAGACATTGGCCATTCATAGCCTTTCCTCTTCAGGCAGCATCAATGGGAAACCACCTGAGAATCCCCATCCTGTGACCATGTCTGTTGGCTCACTGGGCTATGGTTCTTAGTACTTGATGTGCATTACCTTCACTTAGAGTTCTCATATAAGTATTAATCCCTGAGCACCAGAATTGTATACAGTAAGTCTGGAATGGATTCAGCTCTAGTCTTAAAGCCCCCACCCCATCCCAGGTGACCTTGATGTAGCCAGGCTTCAGACATCTCTTTGAGAAACACCAACACAGATTGTAGAATAAAGCAAAAGTACACAGGAATGAAAATTTGGGGTCACCATGGGACAAAAGAGACAGAAGTAAGACTAACAAATATTTCAGAAGAAATGAGTTTGTCTCTCTCAGGGATTCAGATTAACAACTGGTGCAAGGATAGGTTTTGTACAATAGAATTCAGAAAGGGCAGTGAGAGGGTGGAGTTGGAGCTGGGAGTATGAAGAGAGACACTGATTTGAAGTTGAGAAAGCTGCAAAAGGAAAACGAGATGTGATTTGTCTCACTGGGGAGAATGTTTGCCAACTTTGCTGATTCTCTAGGAAGCTCATGTCGTTAGTGAGTTTCACTGAGGCTCCATGTAGAGCTCCTAAGGCCTAATAAACATCCCCGAAGCCCATGTACTTGCTCTTTACTCAGCAAAGGTGTTTGTGTCAAGGTTATTTCTTTTGCCATTCTCTGCTTCATTCATTTTGTTCTATGTGGTCAACCAGTGTAAGACAGTAGAGCAGCCAGCCTGATGCCACAGAAACTCTCAGTAGAGATAGTTTGTTTGGTGAGATCATGATGTCTCCTGTTGGACTGTTCTACTTTATCCAACTGAGATAAACACGTGGTTCTTAAACTATCCATCACTTTTTTTTTTTTTTTTTTTGGCCAATTGACTATCTTTACCACCTGTCCTGATTCCCTTATTACCCACACCTAGTACCTCTGTGCTAAAATTAGTAGGAAATGTGGTCTCCAGTTTCTCTTAAAATAATAACTATGCTTACATTGTGTCATTGTGTTTGATTGTGTGTGTGTGTGTGTGTGTGTGTGTGTGTGTGTGTGTGTGTTTGTGGGTGTTGCTGGGGATTGAACCCGGGGTCATTCTACCTCTGAGCTACATCCCCAGTCCTATTTTACTTTTTATTTGGAAATGGTTTCACTGAGTTGTTGAGGGCCTGGCTAGATTGCTGAGGCTGGACCTGTGATCCTCCTATCTCAGCCTCCCAAGTACTGGGATTACAGGCATGTGCCACCATGCCTGGGTATGTTTTCACTCCCTCACACAAGTTAATTTTAACACGTCTAATGGTTAAGTGTCCGGGTCTCAGAACCAAATAGCTTAGATATGTATCTGTGTCCCACTGCTCACTAGACTGTGCTGAGACGAGCTTCACACTCTTTGAGCCTCCATTTCCTCATCTTTAAAATGGGGCTAAGAATTACTTTCCTGTCTTGTCATTGTGAGTTATGAGTTAATACATAAAATGAGCTTAATGGATCAACTGGCATGTTGCAGATCCTCAATGTTAAGTTGTTTTGTTGAGAAAGAATATAAATACTTGTTTGGAATTAGGAAAGAGAACCCGTAGCCCAGCTCAACTCTAAGGAGATGAGGATGATAACCATGGTTACCTTTTATTACATGCTTACCACTTACTAGACTATAACTGAAAGTTTTATCCACCTTATGTAATTTAAATGTGATAAAACAGCAAAGAAAGTATTATTATTCCATGTTATCAATAGGAAAATATGGAAATCCCAAAGAGTATTTGGTCCAAAGTTAAACATCTCTTGTATGGTAGAGTTCAGATTTGAATCCAGTTCCGTCTGATTCCAAACCCCGTCCTCTTAACCATCATTCCATGCCACCTAGGCTACCTTCTTTTTCCAGTGAGTCTTTATCTTTTTTATAGATAACTTCTAGTGGCTATTCCAGAGGAATTCAAAACCCTTATCTTCAGCTAGGTATGGAGGCACTGCTTGTAATCCCAGTACTTGGGAGGCTGAAACAGGAGGATCACAGGTTCATGGCCAGCCTCAGCTACTTAGTCAGGCCCTCCGCAACTTAGTGAGACTATGTTTCAAAATAAAGAATAAAAATTAGGGCTAGAGATGTAGCTTGGAAGTAGAGCACCCTGGGTTCAATCCCTAGTGCCACAAAAACAAAATAAAACAAAACCTTATTTTCACCACTTGTAAAGGTAATCCAATCCTGAAAAAAGGTTTTGTTTTGATTTGTTTTATTTCATTTTGTTTTGGTTAACTACATCAATATAATCCCAAATGAGAAAAACTCCTCTTAAAGATACCTATAGCTAACAACACCCACCACCACCACCACCACAAATGTTATACTAGCTCTGTAATCTTCCCCAATCATTAAAGAATTAAAACACTGGAAGCTGGATATGTCAAGAAACAAGTCTCTGGTCTCTGTTTTTGTACCTATTGCTTCTGGTATTTTTCTTTTTCCTTCCATTTGTTTTTCCTTCCTCTGGTCTTGGCATGCAGGGTGCCTTTTTGTGCATGTTCAGGAATCTGTGGCAAAGGGAACAAGCATGGTCATTTGCTTGCTGTTCTTTGGATGCTAATATTGTGTCTCAGCAGCCAGGAAAACAGACAGAGGCCCTGTGAGCATCCTCATGTCTAGGCTAGAGCTTTAGCTGCCAAAGTGCAGTTTTCACCATTGGCACTTCTGCCACCTGCTAAGAGTAATAAGTATCTAAGGGACAAACCCCCCTGTCTGTGATTTTTCTTTCAAGGCTTCTTTGGAGATAGACTGTGGGATGATTTATTCCTCTATCCATATGAAGCTACAGTATATTCTCAGGTGCAGAGTTTTGGCCTCTGATACTCAGTGTTCATAGGTTAATCCATTAACTTGCCTGGGGAAAAGGGACAAGGGAAGATGGATGAAGGTGTTATGAAAGCAGAGATGAGAAGGATCTCAGAAAAATCCCAACCAACACTGCTTCTTCCTCTTTATTACTATCCATTCCTGTGAAGTCCTATACAGGAAACCAGGCCAGTTAATAGCTATACTTGGAACATACCAGTTTAAATCAGACTGGTTCTTTTTTACTATATGGGCATAATAGATAATTTACCTGTCTTCCTGTACTCTCCTCAAAAACAGACAGATACATAAGCACATGCACAAATGGTTTGGGGCTCACATTGAATGTGGAAAATTGGATTAAACAAAGCTGAGTAGGTTTTTCTACTGCAGGCCTTCTCAGAGCCTTCAAAAACTTACTTGTATTATGATCTCTAGAAGAGATGTGTAGCATGTAACATTCTCCAAAATTTTTTGGCCTTGGAAGGCCTTTTATTAGGAGTATTTTGAGAGGCTAAAGATCTATAGAACACACTTTGGAAAAAATTGAGCAAGATTGCTTTCATTACATTTTTGCAATTTAGCTTGCAAAGTTGTCTTGTTACTTAAATAAATTGGCTTATTAGTTCAAGTGAAAAATTATATATTATTTTCAGTTTGCAAGTGTAATTTTATAGTCACTACCAGAAGATGTGATTCTAAAAAGATATTAAGAGATGCCGGGCATGGTAGCACACATCTGTAATTCCAGGACATAAGAGGCTGAGATCACAGGTTCATGGCCAGCCATAGCAACTTAGTGAGGCCCTCCACAACTTAGTGAGATCATGATTCAAACTGAAAAATAAAACAGGACTGGGGGTGTAGCTCAGAGATAGAATGCCCTGGGATTCAATTCTCAGTACCCACACTCAAAGATAGAAGAGTACTGTCTTATGGACACCCTGTGTCCTACCCATGTCCATTATTCCCCTGTTCACATAAATCAGTGAATATTCCCAAAAAAGAAAAGCAAAATGGTGCAGGTTTATGCTTCTGTAGGTGGAAAGGTGTGTTAGTTGCATTATATGAAAGTAACCTGTAGGTGGGCCTTCTTAATGGGATCAAAAAACTGTAAACAAAGTGAACATACCCTGGATTTTTCTTTGTGCACATTTTAAGTGTATTTTTGCTTTTCTGTTAAGTTCCATTTGTTACCTTCATGGAATCAACATAATTTAAGAAGTCAGAACATAATATAATAGAAATACAATATAGCTTCTTTTTTAATGTACATTCCAAATGCATCCCATCACAAATTAAGAATCATGAACAGCAAAAGGAATTGCTTAAAAGCAGACTCTTTAATAGGTAGCACATTTCAGAACCCATGTAACAGGGCCTGAAGGTTGCCCAGATGAATTTCATGAACACTGTCCCACATCATTTTCTCAGTCTGTCAGCACAGGTTCCAGGAGCAGAGGCTGGCCCTTAAACTATTTACCTGACCATGTGGCCTTCCACTCCTGGAAAATGATGCTATTTGGTTTTAAGGGATCAATAATAAAAAAGTGTTTTACTTCAACTAATTTAATAAAAAGCAGGTTGAAATGCAAGAGGTTTATTGCTGAATTTGGTATAGTCATAACTACACGTATCCTAGGTTGAGTTCATTAAGAACATCATTTCTCAAATTATATATATGTGTGTGTGTGTGTGTGTGTGTGTGTGTGTATAAGAACTCCCTGAAAAAAATATATATTCATTCTTATATGCTTATGAAAGTAGTGAGTTAGTTTATTGCACTGCTGTGTTCTGAGCACTGCTGTCTCATAGCACTTGAACAGAGAAGGCAGCAATGGGGACAATTTTGTTGCCATCTGAGAAGGTTTCTGTGGACACAGGAAAGAAGGCTGTCCCATTTTCTGATTGATCAAGAGCCCACTCTCTGAGTTGACATTAAACATAGTGGGCGTTCAAAGGGCTTTTCTGCCTTTTCTAAGGTGGTATCCTCTGTTTCAGAAAGCAGAATATGAAGAATATGCTGCAAATTCCAATGTATTAGGTTTTTCTTTAATCTGGATCCAGAGCCAGCTGAACATGGTCTCCTCCTAGTCCTGGCAATAGAATATCAGTCTTGGTTTCCATGACATTGAATGAGGATACTTTTTCTTATCTTTGTCCCTACTTCAGTAGGAAGATGAATGTGCATCTCTTAGGGGTTGGTAGTTTGCTGACATTTTCAGCTGCAAATTCTAATTTTTTTAAATAAATTTTCTCAGTTATTTTTTTTATTTACTATTGGAATTTAGCCCTTTACTTATTTTCTGCTTGCTTGTATTTTTCCTCTTGCACATTTTCTCCAAATTTAGGAAAAGGAGAGCTCTAAAAAGAGTAATAGGGATGCATTTTGAGTTCAGGTTCCAGTAACATTAGAGGAAAGCTTCATATTAAATTGTGGCTGTGTTCTTTTCTTTCTTAGACTGGCACTAGGATGACTGTGTACTTAATAGGGCATGCAGAATGTATTATTTTCTATGAAGAAGATCTTTCTCAGGGTTGGGGGCATACTTCAGAGACAGTGCCTGTTTAGCATGATCAGAGCCCTGGATTTGATCTCTAGCACCACATACAAAAATATGCCCTTCTCAAAAGAGCTCCCCCTTTTTAGTAATTGTATCTCTACCTTTACTATAGAGAAAGATTTCCACAATATCAATGGTCCATTGCAGCACTACCTAAGGGAAGGACTTTATCAATTGTTTATAATACTAGCACTTCATTCAACTAATATTTTTTCAATGATTAAATAAGTTCTACAACTCTCAGAAATATTAAATGAAAAATGGAGTTGTGTGTTACAGTGTATGTATAAAGGAGTCAGACTGGTGAGTATTTTAAAAGTGAATGTTAGGAAAAGCTTTTGTGAAGTGACAAAATAGAAACAATGAAGAGAGAGAAATTCAAGGAGATAAGTGCTTTCTCCAGTGCTTTTCTTGAGATTGTTCTGGTCATCTATTCTTGTGTAGAAAGGACCCCAATCCAGTGTCTTGCAAGTGACTCACATTCTACGGTGTCATTGATTCCATGGGTCTGGAATTTGGACAAGGCACAAAGAGGATGGTTTGTGGGTAGACTTTCAGAGCTGGGAGTGACTGAGCTGTCCTGGACCTGGAATTACTAATAGTCTGGAACTTAGAATGGGAGGATCTGAAGGCTATTCCTAGCTGAGAGTATCATAGCTTTCCATATGGCTTTGACTTTTTGAAGAAGGTGGCTAGGCATCTGAGAGGAAATCCTGAGCAAAGGGACTGGGGAAGGGAGCCTTCTAAAAGCCCAGGAGGAATCCTTCTGGCTTTCTCAGAAATACACAGGGATACCTACCAAAGTTTCATGGTTACAAATGAGTTAGGCCAGCAAGAGTCAAGGAGAAAGAAGATTAGGCTCCATTTCTTGACAGGGGAGAGGCAAAGTGACATTGAAAAAGAGCAAATTGAATGGGAAAACTGATGCTTGACTTTGCAAAATACAATTCTCTACAAACATTGTGTGGTCATCTTGAAAAGGAAAAAAGTGATTGTATCTTTATAATATTTCATTGAGAAATGTATTAGATACTTCATCATGCTGATGTATGATGGATTGCTTTAGAGTACTGTGTATTTGAGACACTATCTTTCTTCATCTTTCTAAAAATGCTGTAGGAAAATATATGGGAGCCAAGCAACAATACCATCTTCATTTATATAGTTCATTTAGCATATACCATTATTTAATTAATATTATTTGGATAACATCATAGAAGAGGAAGTAAGAAATGAATGGGAACATACAAGCAAGGAGATAATGAATAATCAAGGAGTGGAAATATTTAGATCAGAGCAGACTAGCATGCACAAATGATGTTACAGAGGTTTCCCAAACCTTATTGCACAATAAACTCGTTTACAGAGTTAAAAACCAAACTATAGTGTTCTGAATTCTCCCCCAGAAACACTGATTTCATTGATCTTGTGTGTGGATTGGGTATCAAAATGTAAAAGCTCCTAAGGTGATTCTAATGTGCAGCTAGTCTCGATATCATTTTTCTAAACCCTTTATGAATGTATAGGAGGAAAAATATTTAATTATAATGATTAGTTGCCTTATGAAATTCTGATTAATAAGATCCAAATTCTAATTCAAATGAAACCATTTGATTCTTCATTTTTCTGCAGATTGTTTCACAGTGGGCACTATGAAATTCTTATCTCACATGTGAGTATGTGAACAGAGTCCATATACCAATATTCAAATCAAAAAGGTGAAAATAACCTTGTTTTCTTGAGATCAGTGACCCCATACTTGCTCTTGTTTTAAACCCGTATTAATGTAGCATAAGTTTCCTTTTTGTTGCAACCAGATGCTGGAATATTCTATAACTTGCAACCAAAAGCAAACATTTTGAACTATAAGCACCTGTCCCTGATAACCTGTCAATCTGCTGGACATATATTCTATGGAGTCAGGTGGGCCTGGAGTTGAATCCTGTCTCTGTTACCTGTTACTAGTTCTTAAGTATTAAATGATTGAGTAATCTTCAACATTTTTTTCATCTTAATGTGCTTCTATTTTTTTTTTGAGGTACTGGGGATTGAACCCAGGCACATTCTACCTCCAAGCTACACCCACAGTCCTATTTTGTAATTTTTATTTTGAAACAGGGTCTCACTAAGTTGCAGAGAGCCTCACTAAGTAGCTGAGGCTGGCCGCGAACCCGTATCCTCTGGTCTCAGCCTCCAAGTACTGGGATTACATGGGTGCGTCAACAAGCCTGGCATGTACTTCTCAAATTTGGGAGAAAATATAATACCTGTTTCATAAAATGGTTAGAAGGACAGAGACCATTAGTTCTTTCATTCACAAAACCTTCAGATCATGTTCTGTGGATAGAGTATATAGTTGTAAACAGACAACCACAGGTAGCATACTCTTGGGAGAGGTAGGCAAGATATGAGTTTGAGAGGAGCGGCAATGGCAGTTTCCAATAGAAGCTGGAATAAAGAAAGATGAAACAAAGAGTGTGGCTGGGAAATACTTTGGGTCCTCCAAAAAGGAAAAGCCTTAGACTCAAAAGACAGCTATACAAAGACCAGAAAAACATATTTAAGTCGAGGTACTGTTAATACAAAAGTCTATGGCAAAAAATAGAGTGAGCTTATTTTATAACCAACAACAAACAACCTGAGAGCTAGATGCAATCAACAATGTGGGGAGTGAGAAGAATAAGAAGAGTAAAATTGGACAGGTAGACAGGGGCTGGATCATCTGCGCCAGAGAAAGGAGTTCATCCTCCATGAATCTGATAGTGATAAGTTATAGAATTTTAAGCAAGGGGGTACATTCTCTAATTTTATAGATTGAGAGGCATCTGTCAATGTTTAAAAGAAAAAAAAATTGTTAAATTTAGTTGGTTTTGGAGCTTCTTCAATAGGATCAAGATTCTAATTGAAATGATGATCATTTGCCTTTTCATTCTTCTACAGATTATTGCATGGTAGATATTGTGCAAAACCTAGTTAAGAGCCTGTTAAATTGTCCGAGTGTGCTGGGTGTGGTGGTACACACCTGTAATCCAGCCTGAGACAGGAGTATTGCAGGTTCATGGATAACCTCAGCAATTTATTGAGAACATTTCAAAATAAAAATAAAAAAGGATTGGTGTGTAACTCAGAGGTAGAATGTCCCTATGTTCCCCTGTACCCACCCCCCCAAAAAAGAAAAAAAAATTGAATTGTCCCAGTGATATATGAGTATTGTTTTAGAGTAGTGAAATACAAGTGAAAAAATATACACTCAAGTTTGCTGGAAAACTTAAAATACTCTAACCATAAAATCTACTTTTATAAAATGAATACATCTA
Source organism: Graphiurus murinus (assembly GCA_004027655.1). Classification (NCBI taxonomy): domain Eukaryota; kingdom Metazoa; phylum Chordata; class Mammalia; order Rodentia; family Gliridae; genus Graphiurus; species Graphiurus murinus. The sequence continues at coordinate 121,093 of PVLC010001591.1, read as the reverse complement.
AGTAAAACTCTTAGCTTAACACTGTGGGCATGTAGTAAATGCTACTATATTTATTATGTTATCATTGGTATTAGTAAAATGTGGAGGTGCAATCTTGTTCTGACATTAACGTTGCTTTGGTGGAAATGTTTACTAAGTGGAGTAGAGATTTTTCAAGTGGCATTTAGTATCTTTAAAGGTTTTCCCTTGAAGTATACCATGATACTAAGTGCATAATGATCCTGGGCAGCTGAAGATCTCCGCAGGGGTCTGGGGAGCTACTTAATGATTTGGGTCTTTTAAGGGAAAATGCAAACCTTCAAAACTTTAAATGGATGGTTATTTTTATTTCCATACCTGGTGGTTAAATAATTATATTTTAGCATCCCAACCCAGTTTTATCACTGAATTGATGTGGGTTTATGATTATGTTGCATTATGGACCACTTCGTCCAACTTAGTTTAATTAGTTAATTCTGCCTATAGAGGCATAATTGTTTTCCCATCAAGAGGTGATAAGTATGCAAAGACAAGAGAAATACTGTCTTTCAAAGAGCTGCTTTTGAATAACATTGGTCTTAAGACTAATACAAATCTCTATTGCCTTGACTTATCAGGATACTTTTTTGTTTGTTTTTTGCGGTACTGACGATTGAACCCAGGGGCATTCTATCTCCAAGCTAAACCCCCAGCCCTATTTTTTATTCTTCATCTTGAAATAGGGTCTCACTAAGTTGTGGAGGACTTCACTAAATAGCTGAGGCTGGCCATGAACCTGGATCCTCCAGTCTCAGCCTCCCAATTACTGGAATTACAAGCGCGAGCCACCATGTCCGGCTATCAAGATACTTTTGAGAAACCTTAAATAACCTAAGGTTAATTTAAACTAAGGCAATAGGTATGCCTTTGAATGTAGTTTATAGTTCACAGCCCTAATATCTCTAACATTTATTTTCTATTGGAAAACTGCTTGCCATCTTTATTTATTGGTTTCATCTCTGTAAACTGAGATTAATGTCTATTGTCCAGTTAATTGGATGCTGCCTGCATTAGTGAACTCATCCTCTGGCACCTGGAAGACTGAAAAGATAGGCTTCCCAGACAGAGATAATATTTTTTATCATGCCCCCCTTTTTAAGAGACTATTTTATAGCAGTTTTAGATTTGCAATAAAATTGAACAGAATTGCAAAACAGTCTCATATAACCCCCATGCTACTATAGACTCAACTATTAGAACATTTATTGCTGTACATTTGTTGGAACTGGTGAATGTGCTGACACATCATAATCACCCAAAGTTTGTAGCTTACATGAGGACTCATCCTTGGTGTTGTACATTCTATGGGTTTAGACAAATATATAATAATGTATCCACCATTATAGTACTTAACAGAGTAAAACCATTGCCCTACATTTCCTCTGTGTTCTGTCTGTTCACCCTTCTATCCCCTAAACCCCTGGCAAGCACAAATCTTTGAATTGTCTCCTTAGTTTTGCCTTTTCCAGAACGTCATATAATTGGGATCATACAGTATTCAGCCTTTTCATATTGGCTTCTTTAATTTTCTAATATGCATTTAATTTTCCTCCATGTCTCTTCATGGCTTAATAGTTCTTTTCTTTTAAATGCCAAATAATAGTTTCTTGTGTAGATACACCATAGTAGGGATTCATAGAATGGATTTTTTAATCCATTCACCTGCTGAAGGACATCTTGATTGCTTCTAAGTTTTGACAATTAGGAATAAAAGTATTATAAACATCCATTTGCAGGTTTCCTGTAAACATACATTTGCAGCTCCTTTGGATAAATACCAAGGACTATGATTGCTTAGTTTTATATTAAGTATATGTCTAATTTTGCAAAAAAAAAAAAAAATAGCAAACTGTTTTCCAAAGTGTCTGTAGCAGTTTGCATTCTCACTGACAATAGAGAGTTTCTGTTGCTCCACATCCTCACCAGCATTTAAATGGCCAGTATTCTGGAGTTTGCCATTCCAATAGGCTTATAGAGATCTATTATTGTTTTAATCTGAATTTCCCTAAAGGAAATGGAGAACCTTTTCATATTCTTATTTGTCATCTATATATTTTCTTTGTTGAGGTATATGTTCAGGTCTTTGGCCCGTGTTTTAATGAAGTTTTTTGTTTTCTTACTGTTGAATTTTCAGAGTTCTTTGTATATTTTGGCTAAGTCTCCTCCATCAGATATGTAATTTGAAAATATTTCTCCCAGTCTTTGACTTGTCTTTTCACTCTTTTGACAGTTATATTATGCTTTTACTTGTAGAGTTAAACAAAGGAATAACCAAAGCTTTAGTAATCTTACTAAAAGAGCACATTATCTTCTAGTTTCTGGGTTTCATTTGAGGTATGAAACTGACCTGTCCTGACTCCCTCTATCATAATAATTCCAGTGAAATAAAGTGAAAGAGAATAGGAAGTTATAGAAAATTCACTAAAAGTTTGAGCCAAGAATTTTGCATATCAGTTCTCTAAATATTTAAAGAACTTATATAACTATATCTTGGAAATCTTGGAAGTTGAGACATTGTTTATTATGACTATTGAATCTGTAATTTGGATCCCCCTGAATCCCCTCCACATGAAGTTTCAATGACCTAGATTAGATTCTTAAAGTTAGTTTCTACTAGAAATTTCTAATTTTTATCTTAATATTTTCATATCTCATTCATTTTACACTTATTTTTCCTCTTGGAAATTTACCATTATCTTCCCTTTTAGAAATTCTTTCAATCATATCAAGGAATGCAGCCATTCCTCTATATGGGCAAGTAAATACCTTTAATGGGTATGTCATATTGCTGAATCACATTTTTATAAGAGAAAAAGACAGAAAGAATATTTACCCAAATGAATGTGGAGTAATCGTGGTCCTGACCCACTAGCAGTAGTTAAGACCATGGGGATGAATAAAAACAGCTTGATCTCTATCCTTTTCAGGAATAAAATCTATGGCTTATATATTATTTAGCCCTTTAACTCATTATAGATTATCAACATCATGAAGATAATAAATCAAAGCACTATTTTAGAACACAAAAGAGATTGTTTCTCAGAGCTATAGCCAACACAGAACTTTTAAATTTTTTTTATATAACTTTTTAAAAAGCAGTTTTGTCTAATAAAAAAATGCCTTTTATGATGTTACAATGCCCAGATATGTTCTATAAATGAAAGAGGATGAGGAATGGTGCTTCCACATACTGGTTCATAAATTCTATTTATTTTATCTTTGAGTGGAAAAGAAGAGTGGTGTTGTCAGCATTTGGGTGGCTTAGAAAGGGCATGAAGATAGTATGGCAGTGATTAGAGAGTCTGTAGATCACTACAGAACTACAACTAGGATTGCAAAAAGAAGACCCAGACATTGGGACTAGAGGTTAGGAAGTCTTTATCCTGACTTGGTTCTCAACTGATGAAGAAATTCAGAAAATGCCTTCTTTTTTGGTATGCTAAACTCTATCTCACTACAAAATGGAGATAATGAAATTTAGGTTGCCATTGTCCATATGAGGTACCACTAAGTGTGAATCACTTGGGGATATATAAAGTCACTTATAACTTTAATAACAAATCATAATGCCAAAAAAAATTACAGTTTCAATTTTTTTTTTACATATGATGATCTGAAGAGTCTTACTACTTGACAGTAAAGGCAGCATTGAGTGGCCAAAGCAGTAGTGGTGGAAGGAATCACTTCCCTGAGCTTCAGTTGCTAAAATCTAGGACTTGCTCAGAATTAGGATTTGTACCCAGTTAGTATATCAGCAAAAGTTAATGTCTGAATTCATGTCACTTCCAAATGTTACCTTATTTGGAATAGGGCCCTTGAGGAATATGATTAGTTACAATGAGATCCTACTGGAGTAGAGGGGCCTCAGACTCTAATTTTATGGGTGTCCTTGTAATAAAAGGAAGAGAAGCAGAGTCAGGCATACATGTAACTTTATTGTGCCCTCATATGTACTTTAAATAAAAGAGAAGGAGGAATAAAAAGAGCTCTCCTAACAGAGGAGAGTACCATGTGAGGACACAGACACAGGGAAGGAAAATGACCAACTAGTAATAAAATCAGAGGCTGGAGTTGTGCAGAGACAAGGCAAGGAGTGTCATGGACTTCAATCTAGGAGAGAGACTATGGTTTTAGAATTTGAGGCTTCAAAACAGGGAGAGAATTGATCTCTGTTGTTTTTAACCACCCTGTTTATTGCTCAGCAGCCCTAGAACATGATACAGGAGTCAAGTTTCTGAGTTTGACTGGCCACTAAGGAATTTCCACAGAGGTCACCAAAATGCAGGGGCTACAATGCGACCTTAAAAGCCAGATATAGAGGTAGCGACCAAGAGCCAGGGACACTAATGAGGAATAGTGATAAAAAGAACTCTTGGCAGCCACCTTTCCCAGATGTCAGAATTCCTGCCAAGTTCAATCTGCTCCCTATTCAAGCCCCTTTAATGAACTGAAATGGGTTGGTTGGACTGGTTGGGGTTTGAAAACAACAACAATAACAACAACATAAAATTATATATAACCAAAAGGTCAGGAATCTTGCTTTCCATTGAAAAAGGATGTAACTGATCACATAACTTTTTTGGCCCTAGAAAAGCTTGTGTGTATTTACATAGTACTATTTTAGGCATCTCTTCCTATTCCATCATTTTTAATGTAATCCTGAAAAGTTCGGCATTCCCAGGAATTATCTTGGACATTGCTGGCTATTTCAATTTCCTATTGCTGCTGTAACAAATCACCACTTTTGCAGCTTAACACAACACAAAACTATTATCTTACAATTCTGAGAAGATATTAGCTTACCAGGGAAGCCCATTAGTGTCTGTAACTGGTTTAAAATCAAAGTGCCAACACTTGGCTTTCCTTTCTGGAGGCTCTACGGCAAATCTCATTTTTTAGTATTTGGGTTGGTGGTGGAATGTAGATTCTTGCATTTATAGAACTGGGTCCCTGATAATTTGTTGCCTATAAACTGAAGACCATTGCCAGCTTCTAGAGACCTCCATATCCCTTGGCTCATGTCCTCTGCCCTCCATATTAAAGCCAGCAACAGCTGGTCAACTTCTCATAGTTGGTCTTTCTAGCTTGTTCTTCTGCCTACCTGTCCACTTATAAAGACTCACATCACAGGTTCTGGAGATTAGTATGTGAATTTCTTTGGGGAGTCATTATTGTCCCTACCATGGTTTATCTGCAGCTAAGCAACATGACTTCATGAAAAGACTGAGTAGATGAAGAAGCTAAGCTGTGAGCGGGCTAAACAGAGCTTTATCCACACATATATCATCACCAGGCAAAAGGAAAAAGTCAAGCCACATATGATATGTACAATGTGGTCTTGTTAAAGTCAATCCTTGTGTCAACTTGTTGATTTGAAAATTAATAGTTAAATCCACTTAGTGAAAAAATATTTAACTGTTAAGGACATCAGGCATATCTTTGAAGGCATGAACTTACTTTATGAAAAGTCCATGGAATACAATGTAGAGTTTTTTAGTGTTCTATCTTTTATATCTTGTTCTGTCTTTTGGCCTTAATTTTGAGTGTATTAAATGTAAGTCCTTGTTGGGGATGGTGGCATATGCCTGTGATGTCAGTATTTGGGATGCTGAGATAGAAAAATCTCAGGTTTGAAGAGAAACTCAGTGAGACCCTTCATAATTTAATAAGAACCTGTTTAGTAAAAAAGTTACACTGGGAGTGTAACTTGAAGGTAGAATGCCCCTATGATCAATGGAAGGAAGGAAAGAAGGAAGGAAGGAAGGAAGCAAGGAAGGGAGATCCAATATAGTTTGAGACTATATATAATATATATATATATTATATATAGTTTATATATGGAAATATAGAATAGATTTTTCCTTGGGCTCAATAACAAAAACATTATCTATAGTTGCCTAAGGTCTCCAAAGATTTACACTTTGGTGTTGAGCCTGTGAAGCTTTCAAAGTTCTTTCCATCAAAAATCAGATAGACATTTGGAAATATGAATATACCATATTTCTTTCTGGATTACTTATTTTCTGAAGTTCATCTTTTAATTTTTTTCAGAGGTGAGCAGTATGAGTGAGCATGTTATACTCGTGATGTGCATCACTTTTGAAATGAGATTCCAGAAGGAGTTTTAACCCTACAATGGAACAAATAGATCATTTATTACAACTCCCTTCTCCTAGATTAGTGAACTAAACCCCAGAGAAGATGAGGAAACAAGTTAAAAATCACAACAACATTTAACAGCTTCACTAGGACTAGGACCAAAAGTAATCTAATTTCCATCATTGTGTTATTTTCCTTTCCTGACATCAACATTATAATTGTAGGCATATACATCTTAAGTATAGGATACCTCCTCCTTTTCATGAAGAGCTCATATAAAATAGTATGTTCTCTAACCTACATTTATCATAGTATAAGATTTCTGTGCTTTTGAAATTTTTTGGTTTGAATAAAATTTAACACTTAATGGATTATGCTCCTCCAGGATCAAACATCCATTCACTTCTTATGCTTAGCTTAGTCATTTCCCATTTGTTTGATTTAAAGTGGGGTTGCAGGGGCATACAGCCCTGAGAGACTTCCATGTGAAGTGGCATCCAGCTCTAGGCAGAGGCTTTTATCTAAGCACACAGTCCCTGAAGTCTCTGATAATTATCAATAAATTGGGTATTAGATAAATAGCAGTGTCAGGAGAGAAGGCAAATGCTGCAGGCACCCTCGGGGTGACTCTGCTTGTCAGCAGGAAGGAGGAGTAAGGACAGATCTGTCCTGTTTGTCAGGAGCAGAAAGTGTGTTGGAGAAAACTAACTCCTGGGCAGGGGATGTGTCAGGAAGATGGATTACCCTAGGAAGCCAGGACTGCTCTCCCCGTGGGCAGCAGCACTCTTGGATATAATCTGCCAGCTGTCTGTCTTGTCCTAGTGCATCTCTCTGTTTTTTGTTCCTTTGGGCTGCCAGCAACCAGCCTGAGCTGTGTAGATCTGATGTGGTTACAGAGCCTTCAGAGTAGCTAAAGAGCTGCTAGACCTGTAGGGGAGGGAACACTGGGGCTTGAATATTCAGGGCAGGTGTTTTTCCCATCAGCATTCCCAGGAGCTCTCTGAGAGCCTGACCCTGTAGGGAAACCTCTTTGCATGAGCACCATATTAGAGAATGATCCTGTTAGGTGAATCAAAGGCTGATTATATACCTACAGGTGAGCCATTATGAGGCAGGAGTAACTTGCTGTAGCAACCTGATGCACTTCGTATCTGGACTGGAGCCTGAGTATTTCAAAGTGACATCTCAAAAAAAAAAAAAAAAAAAGCCTCTGGGGAAAACTGCTGCACAGTAGACTGCAAAGAGTTCTGGTCCTCCCACCCCAAGGGGAATTTAGGGCACACATCCTGGGTAACTGTTTTGAAGAAAGAAGCCTGGTGTGAGAGGGAAGTGTGTGGGCATCACAACCTCACATAACCAAACCACTCTATACTCTTTGTTGGAGGCTAAACCACCCAGTGGTCCCTGTTTATCTCTTTGAAACCAAGGGTAGCCTTGCCAATTATCCTATCACAAAGTCTCATGAACTGAAGACCTGGGAGGAAGGTTGATGTTCTCTACAGGAGTAAGTGGGGGCATGGATCCACCTTCTACCTTGTAAGTTAACTACATACAGTAAGGACCACAAGTTAAGACAGTTAACCTGGGCTATCACTGTGTGGACCTGTTCAGAGTATTTTAAATTCTCCATGGACATGGCTGTAGCCCAGAAGCCCATTCCATTAAAAAGTATATTGGCCTTGATGATCAATGAGGGAGAATTATTTAGTGAATTATTTTAATGTGCTTTTATTGGTACATTATAGTCTCACATCATAATGTGAATCATGTTGACAGTGACATACATGCACACAGCACTTGTTGCCCCTCACCTCCCCATTTTCCTCCTCCCAAAACAGAGTACTGAGATTGACATTAGTACATTCACATATGTACACATAATTGATAGTAGCATTTCTATTAATGAACCACAGTCTTCCTCTTCTCCTTCCTTTAGACTACCTCCCTGTCTGTACTGAGCTTTCTCCTCCGTTATCTGGAGTCCCTTTTGTATCCCAATTACATCCTAGCTTATGCATATTACAGAAAACATATGACTCTTCACTTTCTGTGATTGGCTAATCTCACTTAACATAATTTTCTCCAGGTCCTGCTATTTTTTTGCAAATGACAGCAAAATAGCGGGATACAAAATCAAACTAAAAAGCAGTAGCTTTTCAATATGCCAACCATGAATTCATAGAGAAAGAAATACAGAAAACAATTCCATTCACAATAACCTCAAAACCAATAAAATATCTAGAAATAAACCTAACCAAAGAGGTAAAAGACCTCTACAATGAAAATTATAAAACACTAACGAAAGAGATTGAAGATCTTGGAAGATAGAGAGATCTCACTTGCTCTTGGATAGGCAGAATAAATATCATCAAAATGTCCATTCTACCAAAAGTGATCTACAAAGTCAATGCAATCTCTATCAAAATACCAATGTCATTCTTCATAGACCTAGAAAAATCAGTCATAAATTTCATATGGAGAAACAAAAGACCCAGAATAGCCATAGCAATTCTCAGCAATAAGAACCATGCAGGAGGCATCACAATTCCTAACTTCCAATTTCACTACAGAACTATAGTAATAAAAACAACATGGTACTGGCACAAAAATAAACACATAAACCAATGGAACAGAATAGAAGATACAGAAACAAATTCATTCACTTATAGCTAATTGATTTTTGACAAAGGTGCCAAATACATACACTGTTGAAAAAAAAGCCTTTTTAATAAATGGTGTTGGGAAAACTGGCTATTCACTTTTAGTGAATTATTCTGATTAATTCACATCATGAATCTAGTATCTTTGATTCTTTAGCCTCTACCATTGGCTTTCTAAGGCACAGGTATAGGTAGGATGCTGAAATGTAAAGAAGATTCTCACCTTGGAACCCAAAGATTGAGTGCTCAATAGGGCTATGATATTTACTGGCAAAGTGAACTCCTACTACTTAATATATTTTTAGGTCTCGTATTCATCTGTAAAATGCAAATGGCAATATTGACCTTAGCTTTAAACACTTTCCTTAAAAGATGAGGTATTAAAAGTGTTTTATACACTATAATGAGCCATCTTATTGTAAGCTATATTTACTTAAGGCATCTGATTTATATTGTAAATATTCTAAAGTATCTTATGATTCCTGTCTAATAATATGTGAGGGCTTTCTCATTCATTACATCCATAAGCAGTGTTTGCTTCAGAGCGGAATTCCCAAAGCAAAACCAAACAGCTAGATCCCCTGGAGTATATCGTTGGGCAGTCTTGAATCTGTGATTGCTTTCAGTATCTTTATTCCATTGGGTAAAAGAACCAGGTAAAATTTTGTACTGAGGGTGAGAGCTTTTAAACATGTGTATGGGAATAGACCAGTTGTCATTTATCCCTTTCACATGACTACCTTCCTAATTGTAAAAGGCTGAGATGGTGTTTGTTTTTCCTAAATGTCATTGTAAGCCAACATGGGTGCTTTTTAGTGTAATAGCAGTGGTATTATAGGGTGGTACAGATGGACAATTTGATACCCCACCTCATACCTACTTAATAGTCAGCTTTAATGTGAAAATGTTCCTCTTGTTTCAATGGGATGGGCAGGTGCTCATCTGTCAGATGGATTGAGGATGGCAATGCTAAAGTATTTTGTCCAAGGACTAAGGCTTCCATGCATCCCAGATCTGAGAGATAAGACTCAGAGGAACTCAACAATACATCTGACTTCTCTGCTAATTTACCAAAGAAAGAACATCTTCTCAATTTTGTTACTTACTACAGCCTATTAGCTTATCTTAGAAGCATGCTTTTACTTGAAGAGATAAATCACATTGAAAGCATAAACTAACAGGCTTTGTTTTATGAAACAATAGTGCTCTATTTGAGGCATCATAAACTACTACTCCATTGGAAAGAAAGTGTTAAACTTAATGGTGGCAGGTTGATGGTTAAGAAGGAAGTTTAGATTTCAGAGGTTAAATGAAAATAAATAAAAAAAATTTAGCATTAAAAAATTAATTAGCCACTACTTTATAGATCTCAGAGAAGGACATGAACAGAGAAGGGAAGGAGGTGGAAAGAGAAGAAATCTAAAGAGTATATCATAAGGTGAAAACCGAGACTTAGAACACTTGAGTAATTTGGTCCAAGTCACATGGCAGGAGAGTAATACAACCTGAATTATAGGTCCTGTTTGTGTGAATATGGCTCTGAAGAGGAGACCAACCAGATTTCATCCTACAGCATCTGGAATAACTATCCCTTGCTCCTCTTTTCATGTTCCCAGACCATCTCCACATTAATCTTTTAAAAATAGTTTAAGATCATTATAAGGTGCAAGGGGTAGGATGAGCAAGTTAATATCTAACTTATCCAGTATCTTGAATTTATATTCAGAAGAGGACTTCATTCATAAAAGCTTGAAAATCCATATCAATTACACATCCCCAAATAGATTTTTTTTTCTCTTTCAAATGTTATAGAAAAATGCTTCCTATTTCTTGGCTATTGAGCTTCTCAACATTAGAGTGCATCTCTTCCTACATTTTCCTTACAGGTTGCTCACTTTCAGAGTGACATCTGCTTTCTAGTTGAAGAAATGCTTTAAATCACGGGTACCACATCAGAATGTCTTTCAGTTAGACTGACAGATCCAATATACTGCATGTGTGTGAAGTACAGATAAGGATAATCAGATCTAATGCTTTGAGGAAGAAACTGATTACCTAAGATGGTCAGGAAGCCATTTCCCCCATTAGCATCCCACAGATACACAAGCCAAGTGCAGGATCTAACTTTCTGCTCTTATAAAGTTGTCTTATAGAACCTTATTAGCTATAGGATGCAAAATATGAACCTATGACATAATGCACCATGCATAATGGTTGTCATAGATAACTATTTAATATATAGCAAAATAAATACTTTTATAGCTGAGAGAGTTCTATTTAGATAACTAATATAGTGATTCATCAAAGATACACTACTTAAAATCTTATGCGCCAGGTGTGGTGGCACAGGCTTGTAATTCCGGTACTTGGGAGGCTGAGACAGAAGGATTGCAAGTTTGTGGTCAGCCTCAGCAACTTAGTGAGGCCATCTGCAACTTTGTGAGACCCTGTTTCAAAATAAAAGAATAAAATAGGGCTGGAGGATTAGCTCATAGGTAGAATGCCCCTGGGTTCCATCCCCAGTACAAAAAAAAAAAAAATAAGCTTCCTCTAGGGATCTCAAAGTACCTTCCTAAGATGAGCTCATTAATCTTCATGAATATTCTGACACCTAATTTATGTTATACAGGTCCATTTTGAAAACACAGGTCCATCTTATTAAGTAGTACTTGTTGTAGCTCCAAGTTTTCACAGAAGTCTACCCTCCTTCTTATCCTTGAAATCTCAGTAGAGGTTCTTCATATTCAACTCACTTGCTACCTTTATCTCTTCAACAAATATAAGGTGAGAGTCAACTATGTGCAAAGTGCTCAGGATCCAGTGGGAGAGAGTTGAAAAGTTCTTCAAATAAACTGCAGCATGGTTCAATGCACCTAGCCCTGTCTACACTAGCAAGATCCCTATGCATTTATCTCCATCTTCTTATTTTGCAGATATTTATATAACCCGGGATTTGACACAGGTAAATTTAGTCTGATTCATGATTTGTACCTAAGACTCTATGATGGATTCTAGTGAGTTCAGTTGACATTCAGAGAAACTTGTTCATGTTCTACCTTAGAAGATCCTTGGAATAACTTTGGTTCTTTTGAAAGCTGGAGTAGTCCAGAAATTTCTACTCTAACATAATTGCTGACTCTGTGTGTGTGTGTGTGTGTGTGTGTGTGTGTGTGTGTGTGTGTAAGAGAGAGAGAATTTTCTAAAAAAAAATCCAAACAAATTCTATATTGGTCCTACAAATAGGATAAAGAATAGTAATTAAGAGACACTTTTGTGAATTTTATTCACTTGGATTCATTTTGTTTTTGAAATAGTCTTTTGGATCAAACCAAGTCTAAATTTGTTGCTGTTTGAGTTAGTGAAAGATTTGACATGAAAGAATGGTCCAAACTATTGTGAAGGAAAAGACTTATGAAACTTTAAACATGTCTCTTGGGTAATGTTATTTTACTTGTAAAAGACACAGCACTTTCACCCCTAGGATTGAATGGGTCCTTCTTGGTTTGATACCTAGTAGATATTCACTATGATATTAAAAACAAGCAAAATTATAGTCTTGGGTGATACTCTTTAATCCAGTATTGGATACACTAATAGTTGCTGATATGTTGGTGGTCTCTCTCAAAGAAAATATCATTAGACTCCTATTTCCCAAAATATATTCCCTGAAATATCACTCCTGTGGTATAGTACTTGGGGAAAAAAAGCAATAAAAATATTCAATGGTAAAAAAAAATATTGAGCATAATTTTAACACGTTTCTTTCTCTCCTAGATATTCACAGTACATGTTATTAAAGTAAAGGTTCTTTAAAGTCTTGTAGTAAATATACCTTTTTAATTTTCTTAATTTAAGGCTTTCCAAATACATTTGACCACTCATTTGTATAACACTCATTAATAGTATATTTATTAAATTCTAGCTCCTGGAAATACACTTTGGCAAATACTACACTGAAGGGGGATTTAAGACAGGGAAAATCTAGCTAAGTAGCAGAGTGCTAATTTGAATTACATTATTTTGTGCTCTCTTTTATGGAGAGTTTCTTTTAATGTGAGTTCCTAGAGTGCATTAAAATATTATTTATGTGATCTTTAAAAACATTCATCATTTTTGAAAAGATATTGAATACGTTTTTAAAAATTCAAGCTGTACTAATTCCCTCCTTTTACTTTGTCTTCCATTCTAGCAGTTTCTTTTCTTCAGTATTTGATTTATGAGAGATCAATTTATATCCAACTGTTCAGGACATTTTCTGTGTATTAGGAAAAATAGCATTCCAACATTTGTATAAGAAGAGGGGGGAATCTGCTTCTGAGTATCCGATAAAAATTATATGACAGAAGAGGATAATAATAAGAGGTGAATAGTGTAAAAAAAGACATGCAGCCTTTATCTTATTTCGCTTGCTGTGAGATTTGGCCAAATAGCAACCTCTCTGATCCATAGTATAATTAAAATGGCCTCCACTTCCCTTTCTTGTGATTTAAAAAACAGTGCCCTCATTTCTAACCAGTCACCTTCATCTATGTCTGATTGATCCCATTGGTTCATTAGTTCTAATTCCATTTTGTCATTTTTACACCTGCCTGTCACCTGTTCACTTTTCCCTCTACAGTTAGGACATTGTCAACGTTGGTTGTGTTGAAGTGGAAATTTCATTAAGAGAAAAATAATTGTGGAAACAAAAGCACAGAACAAGAGAAAAGTAAAGACATGTCATGGACCTTTAGTCCTTAGTGGATTTCCTCAGCCACATTGAAAAATAATCATAAGAAAGGTGATTAGGTATGGAAATGTTCAATTCTGTCGATGCCTGTGAGCAAAACTTATGCTCCTAACTGCCAAATTTCCCCTGACTAGCAAAGTGCCTTGGTAAAGGCAAAGAATCACCCAAGATCATTTGGAACTCAAATGATTCCATTCAGATGATGTGGAATTCTTCATTTTTGAAAAAAAATCCATAAATTTATCATATTTAATTATGGTTTGAGGATCCCCAAAACCATCCCCTCCAAATTAATGGTCTCTTTTACATTTCCAACAATTACAGAATTTGGTTAATTGGAAATTTGCTGCACATATGGCCTGGCAAGAGAATAGTTATACATTTGATATCTTCTCACAATGCCATGAGGAAAAAAAAAAAGACGGGAGAGAGAGTCTGGCTGAAGCAGTGAAAAATAAGCTATGTTTATAAATCTGAGATGTTGACTTTCCAAATTAGTATCATATTCAGATTCCACATACACATGCTGGCACTTGCCTTTGCATTCCCACAGACTCCTGCAAGAGAGCACACCATGAGATACTGCTAGACACTAACTGTGTAAAATATAGAGAATATATAAAGCTTCTACACATATGTGTATATATTGTATATGTGTTATAATTTGCTGATAAGTGCTAGCCACTATTACTATATTTTTCCTAAATATGCAAACTACACAATAAGCTTGGAAGAAAAATTTTGAGTGTATGAATACTGTCTTCTTTCCATCAGTTTGGTAGTGACATTAAGCTACATATTAACCATTACCTGGGGTGGAGAAATTATAGCTACTGTTTTGCCTGGAGGTGGCTTCTTTTTATTAAAGTGTGTTAGATCTACATATCATAAAATGACATGAACTGAAATTGAATTGATAGTCCTTTATTTTTCTCATTTATTTCTGTTGAAAAGATTCACTGCTTGCAAACATGTGCAAACACCACACACACACACACACACACACAAATTCACTGCACACTAATTATACTGCATGGTGTCACAAGGGTGTTGTTATTTTGTTTGCTTGTAGTGTTTTGTTAAATTTCGAAGGAAGCTTGAAAAATTAATTAAGATCAACTTGTATCTCAACATTTCATTGCAGTAGAGGAATGCAGAGGGAGAGGAGAATAGCAATGAGTTGATTGGATGAAAGGCAAACACTTGCTTAAGAAAAGGATGGTGGCTTGTCCAGATTCTATTTAGAGTATTGTAAGGGCTTAATAGCTAGCTATAGTGATACATTTATTAAGATTACAAGTTGCAAAATTGGTTGAAGATAACAGGTAAGAAGACAGCTAGCTTGAGATATTACAAACAGAGAGCTATCTAAATTCAGTACAACCTGAAAGAATGCAAATGAATACAGCCAAAGGGAGAATATAATCTGAGAAGCAGATATCCATTAGGTGAAATGCTCACAGAGGCAAGGAATGTGGCTACAGGGCTGGGCAGGCATCTGGCAAAATTAATGTTTTTTGTTTCCTTCCCCTTTCTCTTTACTTGACGATAAGAAGAGACACCAGACCTTCCTTCTTTTATTTAGTGCACTAAAAGTACCTATGGCCTAGCATGGTGGCACATACCTGTAATTCTAGTATTTGGGAAGCTGAAACATAAGGATTAATAGCAAGTTCAAGGCTAGCCTGGGCAACTTAGTGAGATCCTGTTTTAAAATTTAAAAATATTTAAAAAGGGATTGAATTGTAGCTCAGTGATAGAGCACCTCTGGATTTAATCCCCACCAACCCAATACCCCCACTCAACACACCACACACACACACACACACACACACACACACACACACACACACACACACGGAAAAGAGTCTTTCACAAATCTTTTTTGAGTATCTATAATAGGCCAAGTGTTAAGAGATGGGGGAAGCAAAGAAATAACTCATCTACCCTTCCCTGGAGAAGATTATGAAAAATGTGACCAAATTCAGGGTAGAGAAAAGAGTGTGAGATCTGGATTAAGAAGACTAGGGTTTTATACATGGGTTAAAATCTTTATCCAGTTTTTTAATGGCTTTGTGGCCTTGCACAGATTCATTGACCTCTGAACATCAGTTTATCTTATTTGTAAAATGGAGATAATGATAATGCCTGCCTCCTGAGGACATCAAATTACATTTGGTGGTTAGTGAGAATGTCCTCAAAATAATCAAGGTGTTATCATTGTAATATGAGATATTTTAATCAAGTTTAGGAGTAAAGTTAGATTACAGCGATTCAGAAAAATAGATGTTGTAAACATGGGAGGAATGAAACTATAGGAAGATCATGATGTATCCTGTAGACATGATCAGGTTCACGGGCGTGCCACCTGCACAGGTACACAGGACCTGCAAGTGGGATTTTCCTGTCACCTTTTTGAATGATTCTTCAGCAGCAGAACCAGCAGAGCTAACATTTCTCTGTGCTGTTTTGGGCCCTGCTTAAAATCATTGTATGATATTTGCTTCACCAAAAAAATATTACACATTCAGGATAGGCCCTATTGGATACCAAGTGGATGTTAGTGCAATACTGTTCATCAAGGAAACTCACCAATCTGAGACAAGCACATGGTGGAAACAACTGCCTAAATGTGCCCTGTCATATACCTACTCCATACCAAAAGAGTCTTGAATGGAAAGAGACAAATAGAAGAGCGTATCTGTCTGGAAGGGATTCACTAGACATTCTGAATTTTTTATTTCTCCTCATATGTCTTGAAAGTTAAAACTCTTGAAGTTAGAATCTTTTATAATGCCTACAGGAAATTCCCTTCTTCCCCTCTTTTTCTTCCTCCTGCTCCCTTTCTGCTTTTGCCAGCTTATCTTTGTATATAAAACAATTCTCAACATTTTAGATCTGCCCTAAATCCATCTTGTGATTCCCATCAATAATTATTTATTGAATACTTACAATACATACTGTATAAGACACTAGTGGATACAAATAGATAACATAATTCACTCAGTATTTACTGAGGATTATTATTAAGATGTAGACCCTACCTTCAAGGGGCTTGGATCCATGTACCTATATGAAGTCAACTATAATGGAAATAATTAACTGAATCCATGAGATAGGTGTCAAATGCCATGAAATTTCAGAGGCAATGAATCCTTAAAAGTGATTAGAAAAGGCTTCCTGGAGGAAATTCTAGTTCATATGGCTCTTGAGGGATAAGGCATGTTTATATAGGTGTGGGCATACAGAAAGGTACTCAAGTAATGGGAATAGTGTGAACAGCACATAGAGGTGAAAAGGTTTGTGGTTAAGTTCTGGGAATATGAAATAGTTATGCATAAAGGATTCATTATTCATAGTCTTTTTATAGAAGGCAATAGGGAGCCATAGGTTAGTCAAGATGAAATAAAGGAGGAAGAGGTAAAAGGTAGAGAGATCACTTAGGTACCATTATGAAAAAGTAGAGAAGAGGTAGTAAAGGCCAAATGTGGTTCACTATGAGCAAGAATTAAAATAATCTCCAAATTCTCTTCCAATTTTGTTTCCATAAGAGTTATATGCATTTTACATACATACATACACACACACACACACACACACATCCATATAATTCACAATTTACTTTCTTTTTCTTTTTCTTTTTCTTTTTTTTTTTTTTTTTTGCAGTACCGAGGATTGAACCCAGAGGCATTCTACTTTTGATCTATACCCCCACCCCTGTTGGTTTTTATTCTCTATTTTGAAACAGGATCTTACTAAGTTGCAGAGGGCCTCACTAAGTAACTGAAGCTGGCCATGAACCTGCAATCTTCCTGTTTCATCCTTGTAAGTACCGGGATTACAAGCTTGAGCCACCACACCTGGCTTTTCTTTCTTCTTTATATGAAAATTCATCCTATTTGAAAAATCCACTTCCATTTCTTCCAATCATGCTTTAGGTCCCAAAGAAATTTCTTTCCACCTCCTGATACCTTGCAAAATCAGCCTCTCTGGGGAATTACTCATCAGTTCACCATGAACACTTTGATGTTTATTTCCCTTAGGGTCCCTAAAAGCCTTCGTCTATTATTCACCTCCCAGGGACTTACTGCTTGCTGAAAGGCCTTTTGTAAATAAGTGTTGCTTTATCTTCTTTAAAATTCCTTGATCAAGACGATAGGAGCCTTGACAATCTCTAGACCCTTGGTGAGAAAAGAATAAACTCATTGCACACCAGTGAGAGATCACGCCTTTTTCTTCCAACAACTTTGTGGCATCTTTGGCTGCCCTTTTTATGTGGTTGTCATTGTGCTTCCCTACATCAATCTCATAAAACATCCTTTTCCTCATACTTGACATATTGATATCATCCTACCACAGATAAAACACAGAGCGGTGTAATATGGGTAGGTGATGGAATTATTTGCAACGCACAGAAATCTCTGCTGATGTTTAAGACTGGTGCAATATTAAACACATTACTTTCCCTGACAGGCATTTTCATTACACCCATGCCATGCAGGTGGAGAATCTCGAAGTGAAGCCTTGTTTCTCTCAACTGGGTCTATGCAATAAAATTTAAAACTGTGTGTATGTGTGTGTGTATTTCTCTTTTTATATATTTCTTTGCAAAATGCATGGCCACTTTTTAAAATCACTTCTAAATTTACTTGGCTGAATGATACAAATCCTAGAGAACATATGGTAACAATAGTCGCCTTTTATCAGAGCAGAATTCTTATGATTGATGATGTCACATGGGCAGGTTTAGAAGACCACACCAAGAGAGAGAGAGAGAGACCAACAGAAAGCCAATTAGTCCTCTTGAATGAGTTACTGCCTATCCTGGTCTCATCAGAAGAATCATGACTAAGGTGGCTGGTACAAATGTCAAAGGGAATGAAACAGCAATAACAAATGCTAACCTTATTTGGGAATTTTCTTGTGCCAGAAACTCGCATATACTTTATATGCATGATTGAAATTCAATCTTCATAGTAACCCTATGACACCAATAACTGTAATTATCACCTATTTACTGCATGAGAAAAACAAGGCTCCTCTAACTTTTCCAAGATAACATGGACAATGATGTAAACAAAGCTTAGGCTCTTAAATTTTTGAAATTCTGCATCTTTATGGAAAGCTAAAGCCCAGTCCCTAGAAGATCAGCTGGGGATATGAGCACATCAAATAGACAAGCCAGGGATGAGACCAAGCTGGTAACAGAAAAAGAGGTGCCAGGCAGGGGAGCATGAACTCTGGGCTCATTGGGGCATGTGGCTGGATCTAGAACAGGGTCAACCTGCTTTCCACTCACTCTTACAAATGGTCAAGGTCTTTGAGATAAATACCGGTAGCAGTTCTGTGGGTGTCATGATTGGGGGCCCTCTGGATTCTTTTGATGACATTTGCTTATTCTACTTTGGACTGAGGTAAAAGTTGTCAGCTCCAGTGAGGAGTATTTATCATTTTTCCCCAAAGTAGTGCTGTTTTGCTTGAGGGTGTTAATGGCATCTCCTCTTCTGTATTTTTCCCGTGTGTTTTTCTGAGAAGGTCATTAGGAAATGTGAGGCAAAGGAGGTTCCAAATCTCATTCAGTTTTATCACAGGGACCTAGATGACCCAAGTGTTCAGAGCATCTGCCTGGAGGGAAAATTCTTCTAAGAAGGAACTTGCAGTTTATTTTCTACATATTGTCTCTGCTGAGACCATAACAGTAGAAGTTATTTTACAATGGTTTGTGACACCTTTACATCCACTGTTGGGAATTACACTATTAACATATAGGATCTTAAGAGTGCTTCCAAGCCGGGCGTGGTGGCGCATGCTTGTAATCCCAGCATTTGGGAGGCTGAGACAGGAGGATCCGGGTTCGCGGCCAGCCTCAGCTACCTAGTGAGGCTCTCCGCAACTTAGTGAGACCCTGTTTCAAAATAAAGAATAAAAAAAATAGGGCTGGGGTATAGCTTGGAGGTAGAATGCCCCTGAGTTCAATCCTCATTACTGCAAAAAAAAAAAAAAAAAAAAAAAAAAAAGAGTGCTTCCTTCCCATAATTTTTTTGAGAAAAACAAACCAAGCAAATAAAAAGTAGAAAAAATTCAGTTAATATCAATAGGACACAAATTATTCAGATGGCTTTTCAACCTATAAGTTGGAGTACTAGTCTTCTTTTGTGTTTAATATGAACAAATTGACATAATGCATTTGTATTTTAATTCAGCAAATATTTGTGATGAATTCCCATATACTAGGTACTATGTAGATATGATAGATAAAAATAATAGATTATGTCAGGTGTGGTGGCATACACCTGTAATCCTGGTACTTGGGAGGCTGAGACAGGTTCAAAATTAACTTCAGCAACTTAGTGAGACCCTGTTTCCAAATAAAAAAATAAAATAAAATAGGGCAGGGGATGTAGCTCAGAGGTAGAATGCCCCTGGGTGAAAGCCCTAGTAACTTAAAAAAATTAAAAAATAATATAATAATATATAGAAGTACAGTTTATTTTTAGGACTTCATAATCTACTAGAGGAAGCAAGTGCAATGATTAAGTCTGTAATTTGCCAAATGTGGCAACAGAGACATATGCAGGATATCATCACAGCAGAGCAGGTGAACAACCAGCTCAATTGGACTTGGGAGGTCAGGGATTTCTGGGAGATGTAGCACCTAAAGAAAGTATTAACTAAGAACAAGCTCTATCTAAAAACAATCTTATTTTGAGAGTTTTCTCTGTGTCAAACTGAGTGCTAAGTGCTTTCCATACATTATCACAATCCTATGATTAAAACAACCCAATGAAATGTGTACTATTATTATCAATTATCACCATGAGATTCCAATTCATGTTCTCTGGCCCCCGTTGTCAGGTCTTAACAAAGATGCCACATTATAATTATGCCTTATTGCCTAGGAGCATCACCAAACAAAGCTACTTGTTCTTGGACCCAGTAATCACTCTTGCCCTTGGTCAATGACCTTGGTTCTAGTGGTTGATGATTTCCTTTCTGCAACTTGGAAGTTAATGATTTGGGTAGAAAATAGGCCTGTGGACAGCATCTTTGGTAATGACAGGCTAGTCCCAAGAACTAGGCATTGGGGTTTGTGTTGAGCTCAGTGTTGCTGTCTGCATACTTCTCCAGCTTGGTGCTCTATTGTGCAGCTAACACCTGGGCCACGACCTGATCTTCCTCCACCCCATCCTTCCTGGCATCTCAAATGGTTCCATCAGTAAAACACTTTGCCTGCCAATTTGGCATTTTTTTTTTTGAAGACAACATTTTCTTTCATGTTATGGAGCAAAAGAAAAAAAATTCTCTCATTAACCTGCCAGAGCCTTATGGAAATTTTGAGAAGTCAAGTTCAGTCTCATAATGCATAAATGTTATTTATCTAAAATGCTGAAAATTTGGCATATTGGGGGGTGACAAGGTTAGGTAGATTTATTAGCATCCTGTCAAGAAATTTCACATGAGCTATAGAGGTTTGTCAGAAAATTCAGTATAATTGATGGGAGCAAGTTGGACTAGTACTTAGCAGATCAACACTGGCTCTGCTCACACCCTTCCTTTACAGGCAACAAAATGTACTGAGTAGAGAGCTCATTAAGAGACCTTTCTGCAAACACCCTCTTTGCACCAGGTTTCTTTCTTTCATATAATTTTTCCAGTTACTTGAGAAGATACAAGCACATACAGGAAGCATTACCGAATAGGAAATTACTTTTACTCATTTGTATGTATCTTTTAACTCTCCAAGGGAAAGATTATTCTCAAGATAATAAGGATTAACAAGAAGCTGGTATTTTTTCTGCATTTCACTTTGCTTTACTAAAGGGTTAGTGGTTTCAACCACTTAGTCTAAAAACCATTAAGATGGAGATGTGACAGTGAAACTAGGTGAGCCTTTGAATTAGGATGCTAGGTCCCAGTGTCAAGTTTCTTGCTTGCCATCTCTTTGGCCCTGAGCCAGATATTTAAACCTGCTAGCTTTATTTCCTAGTTTGAAGGGTGAGGTTAATGATACATAGCTCAGAGGGTTCCTAACAAATATTAAATGAAATGAAAAAATATCACAGTTACTTGGTCTAAGCATTTTTCAATTTCTAGTCCAGGTAGCTCCTCCCCTAAGAAGTCTTCCCCATTGTGCCCAAGGAATAAGCTGCCACTTATATTAAGAAGATGTGATCTTGCCACAAAATATGTGATATGCTTTTTGTTTTTCATATCATTAAATTATCAGCATCCACGGATACAAGAGAGACAGAGTGAGAGAGAGGGAAGAGAGTATCATCAGAACCCAGAGAGACAAGAAGAGTCACAGTAAAAGAGAGAGCCCAAGAAATAGAATGTGGAGTGTATATATTTGGCTCCTTTGCCAAAAATCAGTTGACTGTAAGCATGTGGGTCTGTTTCTGAATCTTCTTTTCTGCTCCATTGGTCTATGTGTCTGTTTTTGTGCCAATACCATGCTGTTTTTATTACTGTGGCTTTATAGTAGAGTTTGAAGTCAGATATTGTGATACCTCCTACATGGTTCTTGTTGCTAAGAACTACTTTGGCTATCCTGGCTTTTTGTTGTTCCAAATGAATTTAAGGACTGATTTTTCTATGTCTGTGAGGAGTGACCTTGGTAATTTCATGGGTATTGCATTGAATCTGAGGATCACTTTTGGGAGGATGGTCATTTTGATGATATTTATTCTGCCTATCCAAGAGCAAGGAAGATCTTTCCATCTTCTAAGATCTTCATTGATTTCTTTTTGCAACTTTTGATAGTTTTCCTTATAGAGGTCTTTTACCTCTTTGGTTAGGTTTATCCCTAAGTATTTTATTTTTCGGGGTGCTATTGTGAGTGGAATTGTTTTCTGGATTTCTTTTTCAGTGGATTTATGGTTGGCATACAGGAAAGCTTCTGAGTTTTTAAGATTGATTTTGTATCCAGACACTTTGCTGAATTTGTTGATCAGTTCTATAAGATTTTTGGAAAAAAGATAGCCTCTTTAACAAATGTTGTTGGCAAAACTGGTTAACCATATGCAGGAAAATGGAAATAAACCCCACTTTCTTACCCTGCACAAGAGTCAACTCAAGGTGGATCAAAGACCTGGAAGTCAGGCTGGAGACCTTGTAGCTACTTGAAGAGGACATAGGCCCAACACTTGAACACATAGGCACAGGTACAGACTTTCTCAGCAAGACCCAAAGCACAAGCAACTCAAAGGAAGATTAATGCATGGGATTGCATTAAACTGAAGAGCTTCTGTGCAGCAAAGGAAACTATCAAGAACCTCAACAGAGAGCCCACAGAGTGGGAGAAAATTTTTGCCAGCTTCTCTTCTGATAGAGGTCTAATATCTAGGAGATAGAGAATTCAAGAAAATCACAGCTAAGAAAACAAATAAACCAATCAAAATATGGGCAAAGGATCTAAATAGACACCTCATGAAAGAAGAAATACAAATGGCCAATAAATGTAATAGGAAATGTTCTACATCATTAGCAATCAGAGAGATGCAAATCAAAACTACCTTGAGGTTTCACCTAACTCCAATCAGAATGGCAATCATCAAAAACACAAACAACAACAAATGCTGGCGAGGGTGTGGAGAAGTGGGAATCCTAATACTTTGTTGGTGGGATTGCAAATTAGTGCAACCACTTTGGAAAATAGTATGGAGGATCCTCAGACGAATGGGAATGAACCTACCATATGATCCAGCAATACCACTTCTGGGTATCTACCCAAAAGAATGGAAACCAAACTATCAGACCGATACATGTATTGTATCTATGTTTATAGCTGCACAATTCACAATTGCCAAACTATGGAAACAGCCAAGATGTTCATTGACAGATGAATGGATTACAAAACTATGGGATATGTACACAATGGAATTTTACTCAGCCATAAAGAAGAACAAAATCATGTTATTTTCGGGGAAATGGATGCAACTGGAAAACATTATGTTAAGTGAGATTAGTCAGTCACAAAGAGTAAAATAGCATATGTTCTCCCTAATATGCAGATGCTAGGGAGATGATGGGGCATAAGAGGGACTCCAGATGAAAAAGGAGAAACTCTGATAAGCAAACAAGTTGATTTAACTGAAGAGGATAGCCGCGTGGGGTGGGGGGGACACCATAATGCACATGATGTACTTTCGCAAATATATCAAGGTCAATCACTAAACTGAAATTGAGAAGAAGGGAGGGCGAGGGAATGGGGTGGGAATAGGGGAAGGGGTTAAAGGAGATATGTGTGCATATATGCCTTTATCAACTTGTACCTAACAAAGATGTATGCTTACAATGCGCCAAATAATATAAAAAAACAAAATAAAGAAAATAAAAAAGAAATAGAATGTGGAAAAATATGTAGAGAGGAGAGAGAAAATGGAGAATTGAGGGAAAAGAGTGAATGAATGAGTTCCTGTGTAATGGAGGTCAATATATCCATCCTTTTCAAACCTGTTTCCTAACTGGTAGAACAGTAAGTACTAAAGCCTTAATTCAATGTGTTAAATGACTAGATGAGATTATTTATATTATGTGAAATCCAGTGCCTGGCACATAGCAAATGCCTAAAAATATGTACTTTTTTTTTTCTTTTATGGTTCTATAGATCAAGCCCAGGGCTTTGTACATGCTAGGCAAGTATTCTACCACTGAGATATATCCCCAGCCCAAATGCCTAATGAATAGAATCTAATAATATTGTTTCTGATGATATTTCATTTCATTTTTATGCATTCATGCCTGGGGCACATGGTGTTATAAACTCTATTGGCTCCTGTTCATTTCAATTTCTATCCCCTCTGCTATTCTGCAAAAGGCTAGAGTTCATGGTTTTTCATTTTTGGACAGTGTCCATCACAGAAACATATGCTAATTATCTATGAAGAGGAAAGGAGAGGAGTGACAGAAAGAAGTGGGGAGGGGTAAGTAACATGCCTTATGATCTCTAAGCAGGTGGACAAATTTTCTTGAAACACATTCACCAGGGTTTTCTTACCTCATGGCCTTCTTTCAATGTCAAGTACATTGAAAGGAAGTAGAGGATTTAAGCAGTGAAGGACACGGGTGAGCTTTGTTCTGAAGTTTGATGTTTGATGACCGAAGTCCCTACAAAGCAGAACTGGATTGGGTTGATGGATGAGTTCTGTTTGCTCTGCATCAAGGATGGAAAATAGTTTTGCAACAATATTTTTAAAGTGGGATAGTTCCCATAAATATGAAAGTAATAGCTATTCCTGGAAAATAAGAAGATATAGCAATACTAGGTCTACAATTCTATGTGGCAAAAAAAAAAAAAATTGTTATAGATCAATAGTGGTCATGTGGGCATTCTTTGGGTAGCTACAGTTCCCACTATTTCCTCATACCAAAACCAATGACTATGTCTAGTGATAACAACTCAATATGCAAGTGCTCAAATACCAGAATTCTTAAACCCAGTCCTCTCCATGAATTTGCATTACCTATTTGAATTTTGGAGGCATTATGTATTGCAAACCATGCTATGAAGAAAAGGGAAAGTGAAAATAACTGTGTAACATAATACTATTTTATTGTAATATATTTTCAACTTCCCTTTATACTTTCTATATAACCACTCCCTCACTCTCTGCTACATAAATATCTTTATTACCAATAGAAGATGCATTACCAAAATATTGTAGCTCATGGACCAGAAGAAAATTCTGCATCTTACTCGTGCAGTCTTATTTTTCACTTCTTCATTCAATGACACTAAATTAAGAAGAGGTTTAGAAGGAATTAGTAAAATATCTACAGTCATACTAACAGGCGGTAAGAGAACAATCTATGCATGCTGCCACTTCACAAGTCCACTTTCCCTAAATTATTCAAACTCTTCCATCTGTGGAACCTTTCAAAGCAGTTCTTTTATTGCAAAGAAAGACCAACAAGGTTCTACACACATATTTTCTCTGGCAGAAAATTATCACCTTATTTTTTCCATTTAAAAAATAAAGACTTTTCCTTCTACCTTCTCCAGTCTCATTTTAAAATGGGAACAGCCAAAAGTTAGGTGGCTGCCTTAGACTCTTTCATTTCCACTGAATCAATTTCCTGCCCCCTTTCCCATCATACATATATTTGTCTATGAAATCTTATTTACACAAATAAGCTTCTTCCATTCTATTTTTAATGTGCATTTATGAAACTCTTCAGTTCTGTGTCCTTCACCCTTAAAAAAAAATCTGGAGATTCTGCCTGCTATTTTATTTGGTTGCATTACAAAGCCTTAAGTTGCATTGGGCTGGGGTGGGGAGGGAGATTGGCTTTCATGAAAAACACTCTACATTTATATTTCCCCACTCCTGCCCACTGCACTTCCTAATACCATGTGATGTTCTCAAATGCTTATGAAGTATTAACTCCCCAGAATGAACTTCTTAAAGTCCACCTGATCTCCTGATCTATTCATGTTCATGTATTCTAATTATCAAGTTTCTGCCTCCATTTAAAACTTCCAGATGGCCCTTTAAATACCTCAGCTTGCAATATGAATGTGTGATAACTTACCAGGATTATCATGATGTGCTGTCTTCTGGCAGCATCCCATTTCATTTGCCCATCCAGATTTTAGCCATACCAAATAGCATACATTTCTCCACAAAGTTCACACTGTTCTTCCCCTCTAGGACTTTGTGAATCCTAGGTCTCTTCCTGAAATTCCCTATATGCTTTTTTCTTAGTTTCATCATGTTCCCATGGTCATTTCTTTATCCTTTCTGAAGCATCTTCATGCAAAACCATAATTGCACATTTCCCTGCTGTCTCTCTGAGTGGATCATAGTTACACATTATTCTTGTTTTCAGGAGGTAAGACTTGCTTGCCATTTAGTAACCAACACCTTGTAGTGTCTGTCACGTAGTAAATGTTCAGTAATGTTTACTGACTAAATAAAGTACAAATAAATAATTTGCAAATGAAAGGGCCCCAAAGGAAAGATGGCATACTCTAAGGATTTAGATGAAGAAGTTAATGTAGGGACTCTTTCCTAGGTAAGAAAATTGGCATGGCTGGTGAAACATTTGAGCATAAGAAAATGTCAGAATGATCCTCTGAATGATCAAGGAAGGGACTAGATTACAGCATCATGGGTAGGACCAGTTATTGTTTTGACTTATGTAAAATAACTCCGATATTGACACAACTGTGGCTTGTTAGGGAGGGATGTGGAAGGAAGGACAAATACATGTCTACTATCTCTCTTACTGAGCCACCTGGCCAAGTATACCAGAATCCAGAGAACAAGACAGACTTTTAATGTAGTCAACATAGCTTATAAAGGTCAGCCTCTTCAGCAGGGCAGAGAAGGGAAGAAGATGGATCTGGAAAGGAAGTAACAGTATCTACCCCAGTGATCATGCAAAGCAGTGGCAGGGAATCTTGGCCTATAAAAATGTTTTGTTTAGAAATTTTGAAATAATAAATAACTATAAAATTTTCATAAAATATTTACCTATATTATTAATACTTCTAGGTCAAAATTTTCAGTTAATGAAAAATGGTAAGTATGCATCAACATACAAAGAGTTGTCAAGTCCCTTCTCCTGTAAGTTAAGTTCTAGAGAATCTTAATGGGAAGTAGGTACTAGGTAAATGCAAAGCAATTAAGAAGTGAATGAGGTAATGTAATTGGGATAAAATGACTAGGAAATGAGAAGGTGAAGAAATTTGAGTTAAATTCTGGGAAAATAAAAGGTAAGGTTTTCCTAAAGTAAAAGAATAAGTAGAGAAAATGAGAGGTGTATGACAAAGATCCCTTCTCTAGCAGAAAGGAAAAGGGAACAGAAATAATATTTCCACTACAAATTTGTTGTGCTTTCACAAGTAATTGCTTATTTAATTCTCACACATTACTAGAAATATTACATTGTTTTTATAGATAGGAAGCCAAGACAGCAAGTGGTTAAAAAAACTCACTGTTTAGTAGGAAAAACCACAAAATGACCTGATATTTATATCTAAAAAGCCCATGCTGTATGACATATAATATAATCTTTTAAAGCATTCAGCGGAAGGGACAACACATCTATCGATTGCCCATAGCCAGATGCAGTGGCACATTCCTGTAGTAATCATGCAGTAGCATGATCCCTAGCATCATGCATTAGAATATCTTTTTAACTATTCAGGAAGCTGAGACACGAGGATTGCAAGTTTGAGGCCAGCCTGGGCAACTTAGATCCCCTGTCTCAAAAGAAAAAAATAAGAAGGGTTTGGGGTGTAGCTCAATGGTAGAGTGCTTGCCTAGCATCCCCAGTGCCATGGGATCAATTCTCAGTACCACACACACAAAAGAAATTATATTGCCCAAGAAAGAACATAAAAATAGTTTCACAAAAGGAGGATGTGGTATGAGATCAGAGAGAAAAGAAAAATCCCAATCAGGAATTCTGATAAAGTTCCATGCAGGTGATAACATCTGATCAAGTCCTTGGGAGACTTCCAGTCATTTGTGTAGCAAATAAACTTAAGGTAGTTTAAGGGAAATAATCATTTTATTTATCTTTGACATCTGGAACTTGACTAAATATCCCTCAATTGATAAATTCTATTAATCAACCAAAAAGAAAGATGAAAAGTTGCATATTGGATATGTTCTTCCTGAAAATTCTGATTTGTTCAGGAGTGAAGGCTACAGCTGAAGTAACAAGGGAAGTCTAGGTTTCAAAAGATTTTTGAAATCCATAAAGCAGAGTTAGAACTTTCCATATGTCTGTACCAAGTGGCCACTTAGGGATTTGGTGCAAAGGTTCGCAATTATATGAGCTGTGTATTAGAAATATTTCTCTAAGGAAACATATAAACAGAGAACTTTCCGGAAAAGGGTTGGCAACTGAGAACTGCATTAGTTTGAGAGAGGCTCAGCACTCTACCACTGAGAATGGAAAATAGACTCCAGAGCTGAAAAATGGCATATAGATAGTAAAGACTATAGTTTACAGAAGCAGAGGGAAGGGAGCTTACCAATAAATAGATTTAGAATTTTGAGCTTGAGTGAATGAAAAAAGTTATAATGTCATTAGCTAAGGTATGGAACACACAAATATATTTGGGTGTAATATAAGGGGTAGAAAGTAGTAAAGGAAATTGTGAATTTGGGCCATCTAGAGAAAGAAGTCCAGCAGATGGTTATATATATTATTGGGTGATATTAGAAATGTCATCTGGGGATCCATTTAGAAATAAAAGCTATTCTATTGGATGATTCACATAGAGTCATCAAGGGAGAGAACATGGAACAGTATTATTGAGGATGAAGCCTTGGGGAGAAACATTTTAGGTGCTAGATGATGAAAAACAAACTAAGAAAGTATGGGAAATTGTCAGGTTCATCACACAATTAACCACCATTTTTCTTACCTAACAACACCATTATTAGAACTTGTGTACATAGATGACCAATCTCTTTAACTAAAACAAGGACTATTCATGTATCCTGTTGTCTTGACCAATAGTACTGCCCTTTAAAACATGTAAATCAGATGCCTGCACCTCCACATCTCCAAAAGAGGTACATCTGAAAGTCAAGGTGATTGGCATAATGCTAATGCATGATAACTAGAAAGTGTGTTTATCTTCCAAGATCTTAATAGAGGATCCTCCTCGGGAGGAAACCTTTCAGACTTACTAGGCTTAAAACTGAAATATATTTACTTTTCATTTGTTTTCTTATCCTATCTATTTCTATCATTTCCCTTTTTAATTACAAGGGATATTTATATGGAAAACCAAGTTCCTTCTTATTTCTGTCAAATCTTATGGTTGACATCTTGGTCCCTAGCATCATGCCAATTATTAAAGTTGCATTAGAATCTTTTAAGCATATAATGTTTCCTGCGGATCACTTTGGAGGAAATAAGATGTTAAGGGTGGGTAAAATAGAAACAGTATATTTGTGTGTGGATGTGAGGAATGAGGAAGGATGTTGGCCCGGGCTAGGACATTAGAAGTTGTTTCAGATAAAAGAGGGAGTTGATAGAATTTCAGAGGTATGAGAAAAGTGAGACTTCCCAAAGCAGTGACAGATGTCATAAAGGCATGGAGGCTGACAATATCAGCAACAAGACTGGCCCACTTACTTGTACAGTTAGGACATCTTTCCTCTGTTCCCTGGAAAGATAGGCCTTCTCTCTGTCACAGATCATGTGAAGAACTCTTTAAATGTGAAGAAAACACTCTCAGGACATACTACAAGTGTTGTCCAGTCACATCCCCTGATTTACATGGAACCTGAGAGGTTCTGTCACAATGAGATCTGCATGAAGACCCAAAGGCCCCCAAGGAGCATAAATAAGAAAAAGGGTAGACAAAGTCCCTAAAAAAATCTCACTATGGTGAAGATATAACCTGCCTCATTGGCTAGGTTAAGTAGCATGTTGAGAAAAGGCAGGTGGTACCCAATCAAGTTTTTGAGGCTCCTTCTAGAACATTACTAGGTCTTTCTCTGCATTCTGTGTAGTTGGGAAAGAGGTTGCTTGTAAAGGAAGGAGCCCTGTCATGTGGATCTTTGCTGCTCTCTCATGGGGAAGGGCTCTGAAAGAATGACTTTGTTACCAGAGGAAGGTGCTTTACCATTGTCCAGAGAAAAACCCTTTCGATGCTGTAGTCTAATCTGTTCCATGGGGGTCACAGTGAAAACTTTCAAGGACAATGACATATGTGGCCTTCAGAGCATGAGACTTGAAATTGGATGGGTTCAAAATGCTCTTCTACCACTGAGAAGTTTCTACAGAAAATAATTTGGGAAGGAAATCCCAGGGCAGTGTAGACTTCTGCAAGCAGAAAGCAGTGAAGTGCTCAAAGCATTGAAACAGATTGTGGAGTTCCTCTGACATTGGCAAATTCAGAGTTTCAGCTCATGGACTAGTTCTTCTTTGGTCAGCATAGAATCATTTCTAAAACAAACAAACAAACAAAAAAAAATAGTAAAATGAGTGGCGCCATTGCTCATCATTTTCATTGCATGGCCTGAATTATTTTCTCTTAGCTGACCCTCTTCCTGTAGACAAGAAGAAAAGGACATTCTGAGAACCATGTGACCCTATAACATCCTAGGTGCAATCTGAAGACCCTTTCCCAGAAGTATCCTCTGCCCTTCCTCAAAGATCTGGCAAATGGCTTGTGCAAGAATGCATCATGTTGGGACATGCCAAAAATACTTTGCTAATTCCAGTTGATCCTAAGGATTTGTGTGGCAGAAACTCACTGTGAGCCATTTGTTGTCCATTAAAGAAAAACAAACAAACAACAACAACAAAAAAGAAGCAATTGGTCTCAAGTAATGGGGAAGTCCAGCTCATTTGTAACCACTGTTACATAATGAGGCTCCCTGGTGGCTTTTCAGAAGCAATATAGGACCTTGAAAAACAATATTTCACCTTTTCATTCTGCTATGTAGGTTCAAGCAGAAGAAAGACATGCCTGATGAATGCTTCTTTATTTGTTCCACAACAAGGCTTTGGTCAAGTTGTGTTGAACAAGATGAGCACCCAACAGGCCAAGGAGGAAGCTGCCTTACTGTTGGGTCTTTCTCTCCAGCTAGGTTCATAATATGGTGGCTTCAGACCACCTTAGCTCCATTAATTGAGGGGAAAAGGGAGCTGCAAGAAGAAAAAGTTGTCCTGCATTACAAACTTTGAAGGGTACCCCATTGAGAATACTGCTAGTGCTTTGGAAGACTCTCTTGCCCCCCTGTTCCCTCCCTTTATACCTTCCTCTTTATTTCATCTCCTTTCTCTTTCTCTGTATTTATTTTTTTCTTTTCCTTCCCTTTCCCTTTATTCTTCCTTTCTCTTCTCTTCCTCTCCCTACCACCCTTCCTCTTGTCCTCTATCCCTGTCTTCCTCTTTTTCTTTGTAAATGTCTCTTTGATATCACCTTTCACTTTATTCATGTGCTTTTGCTTGGCAAGTTTGCCTCCACTTGCATAATGTCTTAGAAGAGAGTGTTGATTTAAGACCTGACTCACTGAAGGGGAATGACTTTCTCCCTTTAACTGACCATTTAAAAATGCAACTCAGTTATTTCTTCTTCTTCTTCTTCTTCTTCTTCTTCTTTTTTTTTTTTTTTTTTTTTTTTTTTTTTTTTTTTTTTTTTTTTTTTTTTTTTTTTTTTTTTTTTTTTTTTTTTTTTTTTTTTTTTTGGAAGATTTCCTGGATTCCTTGACCCTGTTTTGAAATTAAACTCTTCATCTTCTGTCCTCCTAAGCTCATTACACAGAAACAATCACAAAGTCACACTATGGGGAAGTGGCCCAGGCCATCTGGTTCTACAATGCTGCCAGCCTCCGTAGTGCTGGAAAGGAATTTTCCACCACATTCAAGAGGTACTGAACTTCCTCTATAGTAAGCCAGATCTACTGAGCACCAAGGAGTAAGATTTCTGGTGAAAGCTAATATTTTCTAATTGGTTACCATGTCAGATATCTTACAGGTAATGATTACAGGCAATATTGGGTATAGGTTAAGAGAATGATATCCAGAGCAAGAGGTTTGGGTTCAAATCTGCCATTTAATCCCTAGATGACTTTGGGCAAGCTACTTAATTTTTCTAAGCCACAATTTCCTTCTTTGTAAATGGGTATAACTATAGCTATTATAAATTTTTTGTCACGGTTAAGTCAGATGATAAAAAAGAGGAAGTAAAAAGTCATACTAATTATTATTCTTTTTTATGAGTGTTGTTCAGTTTTTTATTGGTGTATTGTAATCATACATCTTAATGAGGTACAAGATGGTAGAGGCAAACATATACACATTGCTCATAATTAAACCATTGTTTATCTCCAAATGCTTATGTGTAATTTTCAACATTATGTCACACAGCAAGGATGAACAATGAGGTGGTCACTGTGGTAATAACCATAATATTTCTCCATAAGATGGTTTTAAAACTGCTCAAGGAATCTGATTGGCAGTGCTGCTTTAGATTGGTATTCTATTTTGAGGCAGAGAGTGATTCTGTCAGAACTCCCCAATTTTAATCTTTGTGATTCAAGGGTTGAATATTGACCTAAGGAGACTGGGAACCTATAACATGAGAGGCCTTAAAAATACCATACCTGAGCCTGGCGCAGTGGTGCATACCTATAATCCCATTACTTAGGAGGCTAAGAAAGGTAAATTGTAGGTTCAAAGCCAGCCTCAGCAACTAGCAAGACCCTATTAAAAAAAATAGGGCAGGGTGTATCTTGGAGGTAGAATGCCCCTGAGCCCACCCAATCCTAGTGGTAAATACATAACACACACATACACACACACACACACACACACACACACACACACACACACACACATACCCCTAACTGTTGGAAAAGGGAAAGACAACCTTTCATCTCAGGATTGCTTGAGAGTCAATACTGTACCTATTTATATTAAATGCATTAATTTATGTCTGTGTAGTTCACCTCTTCCCTGTCCCATGCACATTCACACAAATACATGAAGGTTAAGAGGAATTATAGCATTTGAGCACATAAATACTGCAAGTTGTTACAAGAAACAGGTAAAACCCTCAAACTGTTGTCTTTATTAATACTACTCCTAATAATAATTACTGTTGTCATTAGTTAATTGAAGGTATCAGTACTCTCTGTAATACCAAAATTGTTAGTAATTACAAAGAACATCCCAATTCCACCAGTGCCATGCTAAGTCACCAATGCCATTTCCTGTAGTAGGGTGCCCCCTAGCACCTCCAAAAATGTCTTAGTTTCATTTGGGCTTTGAGGCGCCAAAGAGCAACTACTACATATCAGGGACAGTTTTCTCTATTTAGGGATGTAGTCTCTCCAAGTGCTCTTGTGCCCTATATTAACCTCCTGAGATGTGTTGATCTGACTTCACAGCAACTGGAATAAATAGGGAAAGAGATCTTTTGGACAGTGTATTCTGCCAGAAGTAAAGCAGGTGGCTTTCTCTCAGGTCATAAGTAAATTAAAAAGTCCCATTCATTTTGTCAAGTCTACTTAATTATCAATCTGCTAATGATGCCTTTGGAATAAGAGCAGCAAAAACTCTTTGGAAAAGTTTTGTAAGGCAATTTTTAAAGCTTGTTTATGTGTGCGGTGTGTGTGTGTGTGTGTGTGTGTGTGTGTGTGTGTGTGTGTGTGTGTGTCAGAGAGAGAGAGAGAGAGAGAGAGAGAGAGAGAAAGAGTTTTCATACCTGTTTGACTTATGAAGTTTGCTTCTTGGTTTATCCCTGAAATGAAGAGATTTTGGCAGCTGTCTTATTTGTGTTTTATTTGATGGCCCACCTTGGCATTAAATCAAAGCTTTGGGCCTTCTTTTCAACGCATTTGCATGTCTGGGAAAAGGTGGTAGGCTCATGCAGCAGAAGCCAAGAGTGTACTGTTAGAATCTCTCTCTGAAGACAGGGGGGGTGAGGGGGAGGTGTAAGATATTTTAAAAATAAGACATGCTGCTAAATTCCCTGCCAACCTCCGTTCATGCTGAGCAGAGTATAAGTAACAAGTATCAGATAGTTCCTCCAGATGTCAGCTATTTAAAGAGGCATGTGCTAGAAGTTTTGTGGACTACAATTGTCTAATCTCTGGTGGTGGTGGTGGTGGTGGTGATGGTGGTGGTGATGGTGGTAGTGATAGTCATGGTGGTGGTTGTGGTGGTGATGGTGGTGATGATAGTGATCTTGATGGTGGGTGGTGGTCATAGGATATAGGGAGGTGGACACAGTTTTATGAAAACTTTTAGCCACAACAAAGAGTTGGAATTGAGTTTGTGCATTTGGGAACAAGAAAAATTAGATATAAGAAATGATCTAATAAATCAGGAAGGCTATTATATCAAACTCAGTTCAAGTAACATTTGATTTTTCAATGTATGAAGCAAGAGAAATATTGGGAAACTGCAATCGAAATAAAATAATCATATTGTCTTTGATAAATTTATATACAAGTCAAGGAGTTCTGAAATATAAAGAATGATCTTTTCAGGTTCAATGTTAAGTTTTACTGTTTTAACTGAAACAAAAATACCAGGAAAAAAAGTTAGTTATTCTGTTTTTGTTGTGTCTTTTTTTTTTGTGGTACTGGGGATTGAACTCAGGGGCATTCTACCTTCAAGCTATACCCCAGCCCTATTTTTTATTCTTTATTTTGAAACAGGGTCTCACTAAGTTGCGGAGGGACTAACTAGGTAGCTGAGGCTGGCCGTGAACCCAGATCCTCCAGTCTCAGCCTCCCAAATGTTGGGATTAGAAGCGTGTGCCAGGAACACCCAAGAGGAAGTGGTAGTGGAAAATCTGCTTATAATTTTCAGAATTTATAATATTGACCTCATAATCTTTATTACATATGATGTTTTCTTATTGTGCTTATGCTTACAACTTTCTACATTAGGTTCATAAAACTTGTGGATTGTCATTTCTTATATTTTTAAAATAATCTGATTACTCTTATTTTCTTTAAGTTCAGACTTGATTCTCTTTCTTAACTCAAATCTCAGCTGTTACTTAATAATCAGAGGATCTCCAAAGGATGTAGTTCATAATTTCTCTCATGGTTACTTCTTCCAGTTTTATGTGAAGATGAAACAAGAGAGTTCTCTGCTCTATGCTCATTGGTGACAAACTTAGCTAACTAGTCCTTCCCTTCTGGTTGGGCATGGCATTAGGGTCAACTTATTCTACTGCCTTGTATTAATCAGAAACCTAAATAAAAATGTCTACGTCAGGGAGAAACAGGTAGAGAAAATAGGGTTTGCGATTAACCAAAGATAACATTTCTAGAAAAGAAAGTTTGATCCTTTTTCTTCAACCCCCATGCCTCTTCCTTTTGAGGAACAGAACAAAGTAGAGATGTTTTAGGTTATGTCAAACACAGTGAGATCAGATGTCTTTTAAACAAACTGACTTTGAGAGATACTGTGGTCATGAGATTTATTTCTTTTCACCTTTTCTTTTCTGAAGTCTTCTGTAGGTATCCCACATTGAGATGCTTGCAGGAAGAAATAAGAGGCAGAGGAGAATCACAACCAATGTAGTGACTGTGGCTACTTATAAAATGGTTCCAGCATCCTAGTGTTAACTTGTTCCTGAGTAGGGCAGGAGAGACAGAGACAGTGAGCTTTTGTTCATGATGTTAAATAAGGAACACAGTGTGGCAAAAGCAGGGGACTTCCTTATCTGCTGTTTACAGCTATGGGAGAGGAGGTGTTGTTTATTCTTTCAGGCTCTGCCTTCCAACCTTTCTTCCTACCTTTTATTTCACAGGATCCCATACAGAAAACTTCTTTCAAGTATAGAACTTGTTCTGTTGTTGGTATTTATAGCTTCTCTGGTGTTTTCTAAGACCTTTCTCTGCAGGGAACATCACTGTGGCTCTAGCATCAGTAGAATAATGCTTTAGTTTTCCCTATATTTAGACTTAGCTTTTCTTCTTTGAGTTATAAAATTGAACAAAAATGGGGTTTGAGATTGATATTCTGGTATCTTCTGTACAAAGCACTGAACTGTCTCTTAGTACATCACAGGGGAAGGTGGAAACTTGGTAAGAAGGTCTCTAGCTTGTTTCTTACCCTTTTCTCTTTACTTGCGTAGTATATGGGATGCCATTCACTCAATTGTACCAGAGGGAATTTGCTGATGAATATGAATTGTCATGATACTGGTCATGGGTTGTCCTGAAATTTCTTCAAATTACTTCCTATTTCACATTTGTCTAATATTGGTCTTATGTAAAAATATATAATTCTCTTATCATTACCTTAAAGAGATGCAAGTCATATTGATGAGGTAGCCTAGGAAGCAAAAGTTAGGTAGAAGGATGGTATTGGGAGGATCCAGGAAAATATAGTTTTAAGATATAGCTTTTTAAAAAATCTGGAGAGTTAAGCTAACTCCACCCCTTGGAAGTTTTCTTTGTTTCCTGCCCCCACCTGAGATTCACCACCAAAGATAATCTCTGGAAAAGCCCAGCCCCCACCTGAAGCCCACATCCATCCTGGAACCTGAAAAGAGGAGGATCCAACTTTTCTGTGACCTGTCCCCACCTGAGGAGCCCACCTATCGCCCACCTGAAACCTGAGGAAGGGGGGCTGGGGAAAAGAGGACCCCGCCCTCTCTTATATTATTCTGCCTCTTCCTTTGTTCACCCCTTCTCTCTTGTGACCTGCCCTTCGACCTGTCCGGGTGACCTGGGATTCCCCCTTCCCATTTTTCCTTCCCCTTCTCCATTCCTCTTTCTGTTTTTCCCCTGAGTCCCTAAATAAACCCTGCCAGATGTTTCTGACTGGTATGTGTTAAAATTCTTTTTTTCACGAATACCAAGAACCTATGATTTTGGGGGACCCGCCGTACCCCATAACAATATTTCACATAAACACATACACATTCAACTGTATATATTAAGAGTGCATATCTAACTCTCTATATTCTACTTGATAAAACTCTAGCTGCAATTGAATAAAATGGCAAGAATAAAAAAGAAAAGACAAATCTTGGGATGCTAGCAGATTTAAAGGATGACATGTCCTTAGTAAAGCAGTGAAATAATAAGATTAATTTAAAAATAAAGAATACTCTGTCCCTAAGGCCCACAAAACTAGGATAAAACAGAAAGTGGAGAGGCCAGTATCAGGGAGTACTTTTGACAAATCCCTCACCCCACCCCCACAGCCTCCCACAACATAGGTGTATATTGTCTCTGCATGATTTAGTATCTGGTGCTATTCTGCATTTCTCAGTTTGGGGGCTGAATTCCTCAGCATCCTTGACACGTTACAAAAATAGAAAGCCCAATATCATAGTCATACCACCGCCCCACTTGCCGCCCACAGCATAAAAGAAGAGCAGGCATGCCTCGCTTTTCAAAAGGGCTGTATTGCAAAGTTATTTTACAAATTCTCAGAGCTCAGATTATGCTTTTTCAGAGAAATGGTATATTCTATTTCCAGAAATCAAGAGCCTACTAACCCAGAATATTCCCAATCTCCTAGCCTAGAGCTACTATCCTCAACTATCTTGCTGCATAGGAAATATTTTCTAAAGGAATATATACTTGGAATTTTAGCTTGGGGGCCAACAATACATTTATCACCATTCCAGATTTGCTAACAAGATCTGGGCTTCCGAATCACCCATTTGCTATGCACAAAGATTCCAGCCAGAGTAATTCTTATATGCTGGGTCAAGACAGAGGTTAAGTGGAGACTCATGGGGGAAAATGCGGGTTGCAGCTGGAAAAGAATGTGGTGAGGTGCTGGAATAGACAACTGGGAGAGGGTTGATATGCTTGATGGGAATAATAAGGAACACTTTGGATGAAGAGAAAAGGGGAGAACGTATAGAAGCAAAAAAAAATTAAGAATTTGGTAGTAAGTACATAAGAAACTTAGGACATAATTTAGTGCCCTTTATTAAGCAACCAGTCCTGTATGGGCCAGAAAAGTGAGCAAAGTTGAGTAAGCTCCTATCTCCAGAGTCAAGACCCTGTGTGAGGAAAGGAGACAGGCACACATGCAGATTTGCATTTATAGAGCAGATCTCTTTGGTCCCAGACTAGAGATTCAGAAAGAGCACAGCAAAGAAGGGATTTATTCTGACTTGAGGATTGCAGGATATTTTGTGGAGAAGGAAGCATTTAAGACAGGCTTGAGGATGTAAACTGGCTTAAATAGGTACGAGAGAGAAGCATTTATCATAGCCACCAGAAAGCTGGTGGGGGAGATTAAAGCCAGAGGAAGAGAAAATGCTGGAGAAATTCGAGAGAATGACAAGATACTAGTAGAACCGAGTGTTGGAAGGGAATAGGAAGTAATGACTTAACTTCTAGACTGAATTTTTTTCTTCAGCACCATACAGATTCAGATTCTTGGCTGCTGGTGAGACCCAACCCTCTGAGCAAGTTGTAGCTCTAGTGGGGCAGAAAGAATGGTATGGGGCTTTGAGAATTTGGCAGTTTGGGGCTGGGAGTCAAGATGTTCTATATTCCAGTACTTGTTTCTCTCTTGCGTAAATTCACCATGCCCATTATGTGATTCTCAGCTGCCGAGGAGGTGAGAGAAAGGAGGGAAGCATGGCTTTGCAGCTCACATTATGTTTCAGGGTATCTACCAGGCATCAGTAACAGGATACTCAGGGTAGGGAAAATTTTAGCGGATGGAAAGGCTTGCAACACTGGTGCATACATGGTATAAAGTTGATAGTATAAAATTCTGGGTCAGTCTGTACTTCATAAAATAATCATAAGACCCTGTTCTTTTGGGCCCCTCCTGCCCACAACTTCCTTTAAACAAACAAGTAAAATGCCCAATTCTTAAACTTCTTAATATGCATGTAAAGTCCTGATATATGGGTTCTGAGACTGGGGCTACTTTCTGTAAACTGAATTCTAAGACAGCAGAAAAAAAGGAAGCAAGAGGAGAAGAAAGAGAAGGAGGAGAAGGAGATGGAGTCATCTTTCCCAGTATTTGACGAAGGCATAGGGTTTCTACTAAGAGTTGAAATGCCCATTTCTGTTTAATGAATTAAGGAAGAGACAGGAAGGTGGCCACATTGACTGAAGTATTGCACACATAGAGCCCTTCAAGGCAAGACAAGAGTTCCAAGTTTCAAAGAAAGCAAGTGGCTATTGATATTTACAGAGGCCTGGAGAAAGTGGAGGATTCCTAGGTCGATATCCGCACTAATAGGTACAAGGTAAGGGAGGAGGGGGGAAGCTCCAGCCTCTACTTCCTCCATAGGCTCAGGGTCTTCCCCTGTAATGACCTCTGCGACTCAGAGTGCTATCTCTGCTGAGACTGAGATTTATACACATTAGCCATGTATATAATATGTATGTTTGTATATGTGTGTGTGTATGTGCATACTTTTTATTTGGCCTGTTTGACCCCAGTCTTAATGATCAACTACTAGGAATTCAAGTCACTCACTGCCTCTTGAACATTTCTAAACTTAAAGGACAAAAAAAAACTTTATATTACCATTCATAGCAACTTAGAAGTTATGATTATAGCCTTAACACACTTCAGTGGGATTCTTTTGTTAACTCCATGTCTAAAAATCTCTATGTTGTCATCCTTAGGGTTCCACATGTATATAACATATATTAGTTATCAGTATAAGTTATAATAATTACCAACATAAATATCTAAATGAATGTGCTACAATGTGAATATTATGTGTACATTAATACAATTTGGAAGGTCAAAAGACATCTCTTTTCTCAAACTGAGCTCAGGTAAAATACATTAAAACATAGTTTGATAATTTTTTGTTCAAAGGCAAGAGATTTGCATCTTATTTTTTATTTTTGCTATATATATATGTATATGTGCATATGTATGGACACACACACATTTAGGCTATATTCCTTTCTAGGATTCAATTTAATCATATATAAAATGAGGAATTTGAAGTAATAAATGGTTCTTTAACATTTAGAAGTCACAAACCTCTTTTATAATCTGAAAATTTTGGACCTTCTTTGCAGAAAAGATACATTTGCAGATAAAATTTAGTATAGTTTTAGGAAGAAGTTTCACAGACCATTTTCAGGGTGGTTATATTTGGCCAAAGAAATTATGCATTTCATGACTCCAAAGGACAGTATTCACATAGACCTTAATGTAAGTAACACCCCCAAAAAGAGGTAAAGAGGTGTAAAGAGGTGGCTCTTTTTATCACAGTTCCTTGAACTACAAGCTAAGAACATTTGAGCCAGATGAGCTCTAAGATTCTGGACCTGAAAGTCTCTGACTCCACAAATGCCATTATTATTACCAACAAACTTGTACTTAACTGCTTGGGCTGCCATTGCAGAATACACAGACTAAGTAGCTTGAAAACTTAGTCTCAAGGTTTCGGGGCCTGTAGCCCAAGATCAAAGTACTGAAGTTCAGTTTTCTCTTGAGGCCTGCCTTCTCCTTAGCATACTGATGGTTCCCTCCTCTGTGTCCTCAAAGGGCCACATGGCTTTTTTTTTTTTTCCTGTGCTGCATCTTCCTACTGTTTTTTCCTCTTCTTGTAAGGACACTAGTCCTATAAGATTAGAGTCCCATCTACATGGTCTCATCTAAACAATTACCTCTTTAAAGGTACCTAATACAGTGACATTGGAATTGGTCATCATCAGCACTGCTCAAGGATATGTTCTGGGAGGTAGAGTGTGTTAGGGAGAAGAAATTTTAATAATTTATAAATATTCTTAATTTGTGTTTTCCTTTGGGCCATGTCTGTACACCTCTTCACATGGTAGAAACCAAGTCATCAAAAGTTTCTTCCACATCTGGTAAGTGGGGTGGGGGCAGTTGGGGGTTACTATTTCTGCTGTTCCTACTTTTTTCTTGAACTGAAGTGGGAGAGCGGGGGCTGAAAAGAAAAGGCCATGAGTTTCTTGTAGATTTTATATAATTATTTATTATTGCTCCCCCAGTGCCATGTTTAGTAACCACCACTTGCTGAGTAACTCCCAAAGCAACAAGCATTCTACACCCCACCCCCAGACCCCTGAGTACCAGCCAGGAGCTAAAGAAGAGAAATGTTCAAGAGGAGAACTAGAAAATGCTGAATGTTCTTATTCCTCAAGCTTTACCATGACTCTATGGCTATTTAATTTGTTTAGCAAGTGAGTAAGCCCATAACTTAGTGGTGTTTCAGACCCATCAAGAAGATACAGCAAAACCCAATCATACATTTTCCTTTTTGCTTGTGATGTACTGACCTTTCTCTCTATCTTGTGATGTATTGGACTTTCCCAAAAATGTATACTGACAAGGTCTACATTTCCCTCTGTGTTGCTTGACTCTCTGACATGAAAAAGGCTTGCTCTGTGCCTGAATTGGGCTAAAATATATGCTGTTGAGGGCTTCTGCCTTCCTATTCCTCTTCTACCACTCTCTTGTGAATTATCTTTTTTTTTTATTCCTAGAGAATCCACAGTACCTACTTTGTCATATGTAGTCATTTGCTTGAAATTAACAGGTGGGTGGTAGGTCAAGCCAGGCAGAACGAAGGTATACCAGAGAAAGTTAATAAGTGTGAGTACCTCAACTGGTATTATTCTTCCAAAGCTTAGTTTTGGTTTCTAGTATGGAAATTAAAATTTAAAAAATTCCAAGAATCTATATCAGATGTCCTATTATTAAATGAGTTACCTAATGCCTGCCAATTGATGTTAGATCAATGCATTTAAAATCCATTTGTTTCATTTTACAGGGTTGCTATTTCTAAAGGTATAATAAGAAAGTATATTCTGACCATACCATATTAAACTATTAGAAACCCTACATAATAGAGTCCCTTCTTCATTAGTTCAGAATTTACTTTAAAGGAACAAAATTATGGCTATTCTTATATAGCTTTTCCAAAGCCTCCAGGTCTTCTCTGGCTCCAAATCTTACATGCACATGTTTTTCTCTTTCTTCTTTCTCTTTCTCTTCTAGCTTTAAGGTAAACTTTATTCTCACCATCATTATGAATGGTATTAATTGTATTAAAGTCCTCTCAGAAAACTGTTTCTAGTTTTTTCACTTTCAGAGGATCAAAACTCAAAGAACATCAGATGCATTATTTCTGGCATGAGGTTCCCAGGTTGGGCAGTAAATTTTAAATTATAATTGATTTTGTCAGGATCATGGTTTTGATAGTGAAGACAAGAAATCTCAGGAAATGAGTATCTCTGTTGACCAAATAATGACAAGAATGGTATAAAATGTTCTGAAGTCTCACTCTGGCCTACAAAAGGAAAGGAGACATTTCTGGGATAAACAGAGCTTTGCTTCATTTGTAACAGGAGCACAAGAGTAAACCTATTTATTTATATCTCCTAAGACTCCAGCAATTATATGAACAGCTGCAAGTTATTTGAATATGGAATGTATTATGGATTGCCCACTAATTTAACGTAACCCC
This sequence comes from Graphiurus murinus, assembly GCA_004027655.1. Lineage (NCBI taxonomy): Eukaryota > Metazoa > Chordata > Mammalia > Rodentia > Gliridae > Graphiurus > Graphiurus murinus. The sequence continues at coordinate 78,696 of PVLC010001591.1, read as the reverse complement.
ATGCTGCATTTTCTATTTTCAGATAGAGAAGACAAGCTTTTTATGGTTTCTAAAGTATAAATTGCTCAAGTTCGTGTAATAAATATCGGTATCTAGTGCAAATTCTTTGAGCATTATTTAATTTTAATATATAATTGAAAGTTACATTAAGCTTTATATTTTACTTTACATATTATACAAGAGAATACTAAAGATCTATAAACTAATTATTATCTAAAATCCAAAACCTGAGACCATCATTTGTATATCATTATTTTATTAGAGAGCAAGCATTTTGAAATATGTGTGTAGAACTTGCAAAAAGCAGAGTTACAGAAAAGCAAAGGTAGAGAATTAGAATAATTTGATTATAACCCCTTTCTGAAAATATCATTCTAATATTTCTATTATACACAGGGAATGATGACTAAGAACAAAGGGTTATTTTCTAAGCACATATATGAATTTATATTTAAGAGAAAGATAGCATCTTTCATTGATAAAATGAGTTATCATTTAATTTTAATCACAAATACTATGGGTTGATTTAGTGATTTACTTAAACTGGTCTTGCATTGTAGGCAGATCATATGCAATATAACTACTGATTCCTTAGTATTTGTACTTTTTGCATTATGTTACTTGTGTCTTTGAAAGGAAGGAGCTCTAAGTATTTTATTCAGGGTCACAGAAATGTCAGTTATTTACAGTCCACTGATTATGATATTTAAGTTAGCTATGGCCTTGTTACTTTTTCCAGCTTATCCTGCCAATCTTAAAGAGGACATAGTAAATTTATTCAGCAAAGTCTTAATAAGCTCTTAACATGTGCTTAGAATTGTTCTACATCCTAGAGGATGAGCATTGATCAAAGAATAAAAAACATCTATTCCAGTGGACCATATATTTTAGTAGAGTTTTTGATCATGGCATTGTCTTTTTTTATTTTTTACAACAAATAAGTTTGTGTTTTATATATTTGGAGATTTGGAGACTAACCAACAAAGAGAAAAGTGTTGTTTTTGCTTTTTTTTTTTTTGGCTCATGCTTATGTAGGTTCTGCTTCATGACTGGGCAGACCCATTACTTTCAGGCTTCTGGAAGGGTTGCATGATAGCAATGCTGGGGAGTACATAGTAGAGCCAACTGTTTACCTCACCACCAGGAAGCAAAAGTGGAAGAGGAAGGGTCCAGACTCCCACAATCCCCTTGAGGGCACACCCCCTATGACGTAAGGATTTTCCCTAGGTGCCATCTCCTAAAGGCTCTGCCACCTCCTAATAGCGCCATCCTGGGGACCAACATATGGGCCTATGGGAAACATCCTAGAGTCAAACTATAGCATCACCTTCTGTATTTTTTAAACACAATTATGTTAACAAAACAAACCACATCAAGCCTTAATTAAATTTCTGGTAAATGCTGACCAAAAGGGAAAAAAAAAAAATGTGGTAATGTCTTTATCTGCATGGCTGAAGTTGGATTACCTTTATATCAATATTCCAAAAAAGTTGTAAGGAAGAAGTAAAAAGTAAAACATAAAACTCAGCCTCTTGAAGCATGACTTGTAATTTACATACATTAGTTATATGGAATTTAGCGACAGAACAGTAAAGTGAGTTATATCATAGACTCGGTATGTAGGTTCAAATCCTGTCTCTATCACCTACTAGCTATCTGGGTACAGACAGGTCATAATCTGTTCTTCCTTTTTCTAAAATATAAAATCAGGAGAGTACTAACACCATTATTTTTATTATGATAAAATCTGAAAAATATTAACACCTGGCTTATAAACATCATGCAAGTATTTATTATTATTCTTGCTGTAAAGCCACCAGAAATGGGTTGTTCTAGTTGGTGATGTTTGTAGTGGCAGTAACACACTGTATACCTAGATTTATCTACATTTCTCTGCTCTAGGTCCTTTGTTCACCATTGCTATGTGTAGACTACTCCATTTCTCTGCATTCATTGTCATTATACTGAAATGCATATTTTAGTGGTTATTTCAGAGACAATTTGACGTTGTTAAATTCAAACAATTGTTAAATTCAATTCTTGAAATATTTTAGATTTGCCTCCACTCTTAAATGATTTACCTGGATACATAAATCTAGACTGATGGGCCTTTTTTTCCAATAAAAAGCTATTATTCATATTTTTCTGGATTATATGAAAAAGTAACAGATTCATTTAAATATTATTTAATTTCATTTGGGTATTCTTTAAGTATTGATAAACCAAGGTGTTGCTCTATTTTTTTCCTGCTTAGGAGCCTTTAATATATGAACTTACATTATTTAAATGTAAAAAAAAAAAATTGTTTTTAATACCCTCCTCATTTTCTCTACTCTCAACTTCTAGAATTTGTTTTAATAGATGTATGTTGGACTTTTCACTTTATCTTGATTTTTCATGACTTCTAATCTCTTTTATTTTTCTTAAATCTCTACCTCTGTGTTGTATTTTAGGAAAATCCATCACTTCTGTCTTCTAGTGTATTGATTCTTTCTTCAGCTACATCTGAATAATCCACCCACTGATTTTTTTTAATTATTAAATGCTGAATTCTCCAGAGTTCTTTCTGACGTTGCCCTTTACCATGTGTCTTTTTTTCTCCTTCTGTTATTGCTATAATTTCCTTATTAATAATTTTAACCATATTTTGGCAACTTATTTCAAATTGTTCTATTATGTTACATTTTTTATTTTCTTCTTCTCCCATTGTTGTGTCTATAAACTCTCTCTTTCATGATGAATTATCTTTCACTGTATTATTATTATCCTATATGCTTATTTTCTGTTGATTTCTATGTTGCTATAGGAGCCATGCCTGCATTACTTTAGGAATATTCTGGCTTATTATTACATTGAAATTCTATATAGTGTTAAACAAGTCACTCTTTGTCTCCATATCTCAGTTTTACTAACTCAGGTATCTCCTGAATACTTAACTTCTAGTTTGTACCAGCCACTGGGGAAGGGTGGTAAGTGGGGGCTTGGGGGGACCCATATTGTTTAGAAAGAGCAAAGTAGTTCTGCTTTCTGTCCCAGGGGTTTAAAGTTACATGTTCTTATTTAAAGGGATTCGTTTTTACTTATGTTTAGTTGAGCAGGATTTCCTGCTGAGAGGTAAGGGACAATAGGGTAAGCAAGCCATCATACTCTTCCCATAGCAATAACCTCTTCACCAATGAAAAACACCATCCTGGATCACAGGAACAGCAGTTGTGTAGGTGTTGCTATTATGGAAAAAAAAATTTTGGTATTTAAAATAGAAATGCAAAATTGTTAATATGTCTAGGGATAACTTTTACTGAATGCAGTAATGAAAAAAAATGTAGTTCTAGTGCAACAATATTGTTTAATTGGGTATTTATTTTACAAAAGTTTTAGATTTCTAACCTCAGTATATGAAGTTTTAATAAATAGACATGTACTCTAATCTTTGCAGCATCCAGGAATTGGGTTTGAGCCTCAAAATAAGGGCAGGAGATAACATTTAAGTAATGCAGAAGTAGAGGACAAAGACAATTTTAAAATGAAAATTTTATCAATCACATAATCTTAAATTTGAAAGGAAAGTTAGAGGTTATATGACCTATCTTTTTGTTTCAGAGATCTTTCTTTCTTTCTTTCTTTCTTTCTTTCTTTCTTTCTTTCTTTCTTTCTTTCTTTCTTTCTTTCTTTCTTTTTAAACATTTCCTATGATGGAGAGCTCACTGCTTTGCAAGGCATTTCTTCTGATCTTATAATATCTCCAAGTATCAGAAAATTTATCCTTATAAAGGGATGGTTGCATATTTTGTAATTTTCTCCTCTTACCCTAATTACTAAAGAAATTTCCTCTCTAATAATAATTAAATGTATCTATCCCAATACTATTCCATAAACTCTCATTGAATGTCTCCTATGGACTTCATACTGTCCTAAGTTTGAGATATGGGATATAATCATAGTCATCTTGTCTCTGAGGACAAAAGTTTGCAGAGGGTAGGTAACTTGTCCAAGGTCACACAGCCAGTAAAAGGTAAATGTAAATTTAAGCTGTCTGGCCCTAGGATCAGACCCTGACTCGCTGTATGATTTCTCTATGAATCATTTAGGGAACCCAGATATAAACCAACTGATAATAACAGAAAGTGACAAGTGTTAACAGAACAGTGTTGAGCCAGATAGAAAAGAACAACTATTTCTGCCTGTTCAGATTGGAAGTGGTAGATTTTGAAGACATTGATACCATCAATGTAAAATATTATCTTAATGTTGTTTCATCTATTTTTAAGAACAGCCTATTCCTCCTACCTATCATATAAACTCACATGTCAGTAACCCCCTGACCTGACTATCAGTTTTTCAAAGTGCTAAATTCTTAATACCACTGAGAAATGCCCTTATTATCCAACTTGCAAACATCTCACAAGCTGCTCAGATAACATTCTGTACATTCTGTTAGGAGAACATTCAACTCATTCCTTTTCCAGATTTCTCTGTTAAGGGAGTTTAAAACTACATGACATCAAGGAGAAAGTAATCATTTATTTTAGCTCTCTTTCCCTCTATCTTAGAAGATATCCTTTTTATGGATATTGAGTGAGAAAGACACTTGACCAAGATGCATTCTTGAACCAGGAATTCTAAAATTAAATGATAGTCTTGTGAATTGGACTCAATAAGTATTTTAGTATTTGAAAAATAACAAAATGGAATAAATTAAGTAAAAGTAAACTCCTGGGTGTGACACAATTTTTAAAAAATGAATCCTGTTCTTTATTTAACATCTCTGAATATGGCAATCCAGTTATTAGAAATAAAGAATATGGCTTCCAATGTGTGAGTTTCCTCCCCTCCCCACTTCTCTTCATTTTTTCTTTTTCTCTCCCTCCCTTGCCTTTGCCTTTCTTTATCCCATGATATACCTGATTTTGCATTGAAAGAAAATGTAGATTCCTTTTCAAGCTCTTAAGGATTTTACAATTTAAGTGATACGAAGTTTCCCCTCCTTTAGGAAGCTCTCTGAGGATGCTTAAACCCAATCTTTAGAATTATCTTACTTTACATTCCCCTTTTCATGTCTATTTGAAAACTTTCAAAGGCAGCTTCATACTATTAGTGACCATCACTGTACTACTTTCTTTTCATATATATCTTTTATTGAGTCCTCAATACTGTCCCGTGAAATTGGATTATTCATCATTATATTCTTCAGGAAACATGCTTAGAAAGTTTAAAATAGGTTGCTCAAGATCATAAGTTGTAAGTTGTGGATGTACTCTTGTCCTCTGACATTGAGTTTACAGGTCACCTTGTATGTGCATCCCTGCTGATGGCTCCTCTCCTCCCTACAGTGGAGTAGTGTTATTCTCTATCCTATGTCCTTTCTTTATATGTTTATTCTAGCATGTATTTTGGCTGGGAAGCTATATAAAAGGATAGGATTTGTGGTTTGTATTTATTTGGGCTTAGAGGGTTTGTTTGTTTGTTTTTCTGCTACAGCATTTACTTCCTAAGGCCTAGAAACCTTTCTCCACCACTTGGTCTCCTGGACTTCACCCAGTTTCTCGCCCATAGGAAACTTACATGTAATGTCCATGGAGTGAATGAATTGATGCACCAAAGTGAGGGGCAGGGGCTGTGGTTTCTTCTAAATGGAGTAGAACCAGAGGTGCATTCACAAAAATTACACGAAAATTACAAAGCAGTTGAATAGCAATGATATCCTACAACCCTCTGGAAAATACTAATGATTTGGAAGGCATGTCTTTTAGGGGACAGGGTAATTCATTAGAATTTATTTATTTTTATTTCATAGAACAAAATGCAGAAATAGGAAAGAGAAATAACCAGAAAGCTCTACCAGGTCTCAATGCATTCCAGGATTTGAGAGTTATACTCTCTTCTGGAAAATCATTATCAAAGCAGTGCTGGTTCTGAGACCAATTGTGAGCTTTTGTTTTGGAGTTGGCTTGAAAAATATCTGAGCAGGACATGATAAAGCCACTTCCTTTCCTGCAGAGATGAGTAAAGAGAATCCAATGATTTAGTACATGGGGGAGGACGCTCACTCTGTGCCTTGGAATTATGGAAGGGGCTTTTCCTTCATTTATAACCCTGGGGATTTGTATCAACAAGAAACTATGCTTTGGGCAGGGATAACTTTTAGGCAGTAACCTGTTAAATAAAAGGAGGGCATCATCATATCGTTATTATTATAACATTCATATTTATTGATCATTTTCTCTGTGTTTGGCACTATTTTTATACACTTTGCATGTGCTGTTTAAAGCATCACAATAAACCTATTAGACATATTGTCTGATTATTCCCATTTTAGAGTGGAGAAAATAAGACAACAAAGAGGCTAATGATCTTGTCTACATTTTCATGGCAGATAGCAAGTGGAATCAGGATTTGAACCTAGCTAGGCAACCAAGCCCCTGAGATCTAAACCTGTATGAACTCTTAAAGTGCCTCCTAAATTTTTGATTCAATACCTTATCCTATAAACATAAAAATTAAATTATTCTTTCTACTATTGTAGAACAATAATTCATTTAGGTGTTTCCTACAAACTGTAGAGATTTTATGGTGCTGAGGGTAGAAAGTTTAGACTTCTGATAGACAATGTTTCTCTCTATAAGAAACAAACGGAGCTTTATCCTTGAAAGAAAAAAAATGTTTCCATGTTAAAATAATTTTACTTGAATTTTTTAAAGGAAGCTGGCTAAAAAACACTTAATATTTTTCTTATGCTTGGAAAATATGTAAAATTTCTAATGCAGAAAATATCCCAAACCCAGTTATAAAACTCAAGAGATCTGAGAAATCTGGAGAATTTTTTCTTAGTATCCAAACCCCTGATATTCCTGTTTCAGCCACAAGGAGGACAAAGGAATAAGTCTGGATGTTTATAAGGACATGTTACAAAGAAAAGAAAAAGAACAACAACAACTCACAAAGGCAGTATATACATTCTCTAAAGCACAAGGATGCAATTGTGCTTTTGTCCTTCTTTGTTAAATAAAATATATGTAGTGATGTTTAAGAGAACAAAACTTCTTTTTATACCCCCAAATGGAAAATATAATCCAAATCTGCTTTACTGCAGGAAGAATTTCGTAAATAAATGAGCAGCAGGATGAATTATGTGGCTATAAATAAATCTACTGACATATAATAAAGCAAAGTTCGACTATTTTATGGTGTCACTGGAACCCTTGGATATATTTATAGCCATGTTAACAGTCACCTGTATTTTTTCAGGACTTTTATTTCATTTCACATTAGGAGAGTTTAGTTGTGTGATTTTCTTGTTTTTTGGTTTTTCCTCTCTCTAAATTGCCTTTTGGAGCTCTGTGTGGAGAGACAAAGCAGGGGTCTTCACCCTCAGCTTAGGTCTCCCACAGAAACCGACTGTCCCCTAATTTCTGGTCTCCCCAGGTCTGTGTAGTCATATTAGATGTGCTGGCAACAATGAACTTGACAGGGACCCCCCGCTGGCAGCCAAGTAGCAAGTCAGAGTCTGTCCAGGTGAGGAGAGGCATTTGCAGAGATAAAGTGTATTGTGAGAGATGAGGACAGATAGGGTATCTTTGCATTCAGTTTCTGGCATCTGACATATATAAGTACATCCAAGACTTATTTTAGAAGCCAGAAGGAGGCACATCTTTGTCCGGTAATTGCACACTTGATCCCCAAGTGTTCCCACTGAAGGGTCCCACTAAAGAAGAGAAGAACTCAGGAGGAAAGAGGGGAGCTTTTGATGGATGGCAATAATCCTTCAGTTGCAACTCTGGCTGCAGGCAGTGTTTAGAAGGTATCCTTGATGATAAAAGTTCTAAAAAAAAATTTTTTTTAGAACTAGTCTAAACTCTAATAGACCTGAGAAGAATGGGAGTCTAAATAGGAATGCATTAACTAGGGGAGGGACAGGGAGCATATGAGAAAATTAACAGTGTATTATATTGGAGAAGGGCAGGCAGTTTATCAGGATTCTTGTAGGTTAGTTCTTTGCAGTGAAAGAATTAATATAAGCCGCTTTTGCCCTCTCATTAGTCTCTTCAATATTCAACCTTGTCGACACATGGATTCTGACTTACTGGAACTCACACCTACTTCTTTTGACATTTCATAGAAAGTAAATAAATAAATTATAAGTGTGTCAAGTAAAATGAATAGTTCCAGCTGTGACACACCAGCAGCATTTGCTGATTTTCATGCTGCATTTAGGATTTGTTTTCACTTTATTGCCTAGCAAACAGTTAATTGGAAGGTCCATCTAAGCTTCCCTGGCTTCCTTGGAATGAAGTCAAAACAGAATCTCCAACACTCAGCGCCAGTTGAGTAAAGAAGAAAAACACTAAGTGGGTATCTTCCTATCAACTCTGGAGAGCTTGTCTCTGGGAGCCTGTGTCACTAAAGCCAGAGAGATGAATGGTCCAGTAAAACTAATGATACAAGAACATGTGCTTATAAGACAAGATGGGCAGTTGGTTTGTTAGATTTGTTCATTCAGCAAGCATTCACCAAGCTCCTATTGTGTGCTACCCATCGTTCCCCATACAGAGGACATCAGGGATAGCAAGACACAGGCGCAGCCATCAGAGAGCTCGCCATCTTCTCTCCTTTTTCTTCAATGATGTATAATAGTTCTACAGAAAAGTGACTTTCATTGGGGTATATTCCTACATGTGCATAACATAAGTTGATCAATTTCAATCCCTAGCACCTCCCCTTCTTTTACCCTTCTGGTCTCCCTTGCTGATTTCGTGCTGCATTAAGGACTGATGTTCACTTTATTGCCAAGCAGACAATTAATTGGAAGGATCTCTTTTTTTGTGAGCCCCCCCCCCCTTTTTTTTCTCTCTAGCTTCCACATATGAAAGAAAACACATGATCCTTAACTTTCTGAGCCAGGCTGATTTCACATCACATGTTGTTCACCATCCTTTTTTTAAGAAGATTAAAAAAAATAAATCCATTTCAGAAAATAGAGAATGTTGTGAAGGAGACCAAAAAGGATAGTGGAATAGCAGGGATGGCGATTGCTAGTTGTAGCTGAGGGCCAGTGAGAGCCTCTTAGGAAGTGATATTTGAAATGCACTGATTACATGATTACATGAAAATATTGGGACAAACCTTCCAGACAAGAAAGACCAGCAAGGTTGTAAAGGTCTTGGTTTGGAAAAGAACTGGGCACATTCTAAGAGCAGAAAGAAGGTCTGGGGGACTATAGTGAGGTGAGCAAGGAGAATCTTGCAGACACTGGAGATTTCAGCAGAAACTGGATCATCTAGGTCTCTTTAAGGCTACGATATAGAATCAGAATAATTTGAAAGTACAGTAGGAATCCTTCTGGGGGACAAAAGTCAAGAAGCAGCTGAGTTGAATAGGAATTATCATGTACAATAAAGAAATATATTTAAGATATCAAGATTTTTCATGACTTTGGCATTAGAACCCAAATATGTACTTACTCTCCTTGGCAAGTTCAATGAATTTTTCTGGTATGCCAAGAATACTGCTACTATTTGCCAGGTGCTATGCCAGAGGTTGTGTATACGTCATCTCATTTAAAATCCCCAGCCACCTCAGGAGGGAGGCATTCTCCACACTTTACAGAGGCAGAAACTAAAATCAAAGTGCCCATAGTCTACCCTCACCTTGGTGTTCCTGGGTACATGACAGTGGTGTAGGACATTGTGTTTTTAGGCCTCCACCCAAAAGCATGAGAGACGTGTGAGAGGGCCACTTCCCTGGGAGGCTGTGGACACTGGGCCACCCTGGAACTGACATCCAGGACAGTTAGGTCGTGTACAACAGTTACCAGTGGGCAGCACGGAACTTTCAGAGAACACCAACAGCAGACCCAGAATGCCAACTCACTACCATAAATTCTGAAATGGACTTGACATTTGACCTTGAAGACAGATCACCTGTAGGTTTGCTATCTTGATCTACTATGGAGGCATAAAGCTATTTCCTTAGCATTCTTTGGGGTTCCCAAAGTATGAATGACACTGTCTTAACCCTTGCTCTTTATCCTCCATTAAAGGGTTTGAAATGAGGGCAGGAGTATATAATAGGTGCTATAAAAAACTCGACCCAAATACAACATATACGATGTAATTTAAATTTTATTCCCTGAGCCTCCACCTGTCTCCCCCCAAATGCACCAGCTTTTAACCCAGGTGAGTGGATAAGAAAAAGTCAAAGCCAGAAAGGCCCGGGTAGAAAAGCCTCTGGCCAGGGATGCCTACCCTTCTGTGTACTTCTCCCCCTCTGATCACATAGTGGAGAGGCGGAGGCCACCTCCTTCAGAATATCACTGTTCCCTGGCAGAGTCCTGCCTGGGTCAGCCCCCTCCAGGAGTCTCAGATGGGCAAGACAGGCACCTTCATGTCACTTGGACTCCGACCTGCAGATTCAGCTTGAATGTAGACGCTATGCAGTCTCTGGTGCCCAGCGCCCAGGAGACTTCACCCACCTGGGACAGCAGCTCCATGACAGGTCCCAGACAGACCTGCTATCCCTCTTCAGCCCGCAGACCTTGGACCCTCACCGCTTTCAAGTTCTTTGACAAGCACAGCAGGCGTGGAAAACTAACCTCCCCCAGGTCCTGAGTACCAAGAGAATCCTGTCCATCCCTTTTTGGGATCCAAGGGCCGCCAGCCAGGGACCCTCCTTCACTCCGTAGTCCCCAGGCCACCTGGTCACTTTGAAGAGTCAGGGCGCAGATTTCCTCCTTTCATCTCGCGGGTGGGAACCTGGATTGTCTGGGTCCAGGAGAGACACATGCCTGGAAGAGTGGCCATTCCAGCCAGCCGCGGCCAGCCGGGAAGGAGCATGCTTCTGCCCTGCTGCCTACAGCAGCTCCTGCACTTCTGCTAACTTAAAGGGTTTATTTTTATTTCTACTTAGGGCCACCTCGGCCTTTGCCACCGCCTGTAATTTTTCTTCCCAAATTGTAAAAGGCGCTTTAATTGCCCCAGTTGGGTTTAAGGCGCCAGGGAGAGGAACCAGGCAGGGTGATAAAGGAGACTCAGCATGGGTCTGTGGGTTACTCGCCCGCGCGCACACAGGACTGGGCGGGAGCCGAGCGAGTGCGGTGTGCGCGGGAGGCTCGCGCGGGTGTATACAAGCGTGTGCTTGAATGGGGAGGGCCGGGATTCCGGGCGGCTCGGGCCCCTCCCTCCTCGGAGCGAGCCAGTCCCTCGGCAGAGCGCTCGGGCTGCACTGATTTGCTCCCGGGAGTGCGCTATTTGCATATGACTTGCCCATTTGTGAATTTGGCTCCCCAACTCCGCGCTTCGCTTCACCTGTGCCTCCGGGTTCCGCGCACTTTCCCGGCGTCGCGCGCCTTTCGGCCTCCTCGGCTGCTGGCAGGGCACCTCCTCTCTCGCGCGCTTGCCCTGATTGTGCCCACCCACCTCTCTCCGCCTCTTGCCACGTTGGTTTGGGTAGCTGCTCCGTGCTCTCTTTTCGCTCAGGTTCTTGCTCTCTTCCTCTGGCTGCCGCCGCTGCCGCCGCGGTCTTCTTTCCATCCAGTTGGGAACCCAGGGAGCCGGTCTTCTTTCCATCCAGTTGGGAACCCAGGGAGCCGGTGGCTGCCTCGTGGCGCTGGTCCAGAAAGCGTAGGGTTAACAGCCTCCGCGCCCTTACGCCGAGACTCCTAGGAACACAAGAACTCTTCCACCGGCAGCCCCCGTTTGCCTGGCATTTCTGCATTGCATCGCATGGAAGTAGAAACAGGAAGAAAAAAAATGTGCAAACTCCTTGGATGTTGGGATAAACTAGCTTGAACCTACTTGGGGCTCCAGCCGCTTCTTCGTCTTCCTTCGGTTCCACCTTTCCTGTGTGGCTTCCTGGGAGTGTGCAGTTAAGTCACCAGACCCGAGGTGCCTGGAGATCTGGAGGAAGCCTCCCCGGTCCTTCCCTGACATGTGTGGCATGCCGGGGCTGTTGAGGAGGTTTGCTACACCTGGGTGGACTTTGGCATCCTAAATTGCAGCTCCGGGAAAAGGGGGCTTTGCCTTTTATTTTATTTTTTAACCGATTCGTCATTTTCCTGAAAGCTTGTATTGCTTCCTTCTTCCCCAAGTCTGGCAACTCTTCCTCCCGCTATGATGGGCCCCTGGGCATCATGAACTTCATTATTTCTCACCGGCTGGAATTTAAACTGCCCATCTGTAGTGGTCCAGTGCGTTGACCATGCACCTGAGAATCCACGCGAGACGGAGCCCTCCTCGCCGGCCGGCCTGGACGCTTGGAATCTGGTCCCTCTTCTGGGGATGTATCGTCAGCTCTGTGTGGAGTTCCTCTAATGTAGCTTCCTCCTCTTCCTCTTCCTCGCCGGGGTCGCACTCTCAGCACGAGCACCATTTCCATGGCAGCAAGCATCACTCAGTGCCTATTTCTATCTATCGCTCCCCAGTTTCCCTTCGAGGAGGGCACGGTGGGTCTCTCTGCTCTTTATCCTTTTCATGGGGCATAGCGATTCCTTAACCCATTCGTCTTTCAGGGAGTGTCAGAGGTGGGAAAAGCATAAAAGATTGCATATAAAATGATGAAAAGCATCGCATGTGCATGAGGAAAGACAGTTTCCACTTTCTGAAAGGCTTGTGTTTTCTGCCCTCAGTCCCCTCTGCTCTTCCCTAAAGGGTTTTCTCCTCCTCTCTCTCTCAGTCATAGCAGCACAAACACCCCTCTCCCTCCTTTGCAACCTTTCACTCCCCCCGGGTCCCCTACAACTTAGATAAGTGGATGCTACCTGCTCAGAAGTCATCCATTCACCTTGCTTTCACCCTTCTTTCCTCTGGTCTTGCTGGGAGCTAGTTGTGAAGAAAGAGCAGACAGCAGGCATCATTCAATCCTCAGCCTGAAGTTGATTGAACTGCAGTAAAGTTGTCTGTGTGGTAAAGGTCAGGGGAGAGTGGCTGAGTCTAAGAAGGCAGAAGATACAGTTAATAAGCAGTGGCATTATTGTTCCATCTGGCAGCTTCATGTTTGCCCACACCTGGTGGGAGAAGCCGCTATCACGGAAAGGAAACCTCTAATATTGCAAATGACTTAGAGAAGACACAATAGGTAAGAGAAGGCTAAGTCCATTTATAATCCGCCCAAGTGTAAATCATAGTAACTTTGATTCCACCATTTATGCAAATGACCTTTCAAGTAAAGGTAAGGGGAACACGCTTATTCCCACAGCGCAGGTATAGTGTGTTTTGCTTCAAACCACCCTCCTGGCATAGCTATTGAAGGAAGAGATCTGTGGCTCTTAAAAATAGATTCCGCCCTGAGCAGGCTGCCTCTAGAAGGGTGCTGTCTGTGGTTAAGGTAGGAACTTGCTGTAGTAAACTGTTCCAAAGAGGGAAGCTTCCTTATTTGTTTACTATGCACTCCATTCTGGTGGTGAGGGGAATAGGAAAGAGAGATTGAGTGAGACCACCAGGAGCAGCCCTCCAGCCAGCTGGAGTGTGGACCATACCAGAGGTCCCTGTCTTTGGAGACCCTCTAACATGCATAACCCTTTGGAAAGTTGATTTTTTCCCCACTACCTCCTAGCCTTGGGATTCTGCTCTGTGTTTTCCATGGTGCTAAATGGAAGCACACTGAAAAAATGCCAGCACACACTCTGGCTCTTTCTGACTCTTTTAATTTTATTTCATGGAATGGTCAAGCAGCTCAGAGCTTGTAAGGTTGGTAGAATGGGTTGGGGAGAAGGGGATACTTGAATGCTTGATCCTCCTGATCTGGTGGCTTTTTTCTCTGTGACTCCTGCTGGGTCTGACAGAGAGAGAGAGAGAGAGAGAGAGAGAGAGAGAGAGAGAGAGAGAGAGAGAGAGAGAAACTCCCAAACCTAGGAAAAAGCCGCATACACTAAAAAAATCAATTTCATTGAAATGGAAACTTAGCTCCTAAGGGGGAAACAGACTGGGGGAGGGGGTAGGAAAGAAAAAGAGGTTAGTGGGAGATGGGGGAAGCCAGACAGGCTATTACTAATAGCCATAATTAAACACGGAAGCACTCAGTGATAATTAGCTAAATTTTGCTAATTAGTGTAAATGATCAGCAGGGAGATGAAGATTATGCATTAGTTAGAGGTTATAGGCTGGCAGGGTCTCCTGATTTTTGTTCAGGATGCAAACAGTTAAAAGCAGCTACTAGAAAGTCATGGAATTGGCAGAGTACTCCCCTGGGGTTTGTTCCCAGGTTAGTCTCTCTTCCTCCTCCTCCTCCTCCTCCTCCTCCTCCTCCTCCTCCCCAAAGGGGTTGAGGCTTGCATGGGTTAAACAAGACTTCTCTACTTACTTGATTTCTTCAAGGATTGGTTGCTGGCCATCCTGGAAATCTTTCTGACTGATTCCCAATCTAGTTTCTCATTAACCTGCAAGTGATGAGATTGAGTGTAATGGAAAAAGAGAACAATGTAAGCAAATGTCCAGAGACCTCAGAGGAGGCCCTTAGATCCACCAGCATTGTAGACTGCAGTGAACTCCAGGCTCTGGCATGGCTAAGATAAGAAAGCTCATGAATTCAACTCTTCAGTGTCCTCTTTGAGTAAGTCCCATCCCCTTGATTTGGGGCTTAGCAAGTGAATGCATCTATATTAAGTAGACTCCTTGCATATTTAATTAATGTTTTTGAGCTTGAAATCAAGACAAGCAGCAATTAACAAGATGCCCCCACCCCTGTCAGCCTTCCTGCATTCCAGCTGTGACCTTTTTCATCTCTAACTAAAAAGATCAAGAGACATCCACAGAGCTTTACTAGTGTACCTCTCAGTCTTACTGGAGTGCAATAGCTCCTCCTTAGTCCAAGACAAAGGCCTGCTTAATAGCAAGTGTTTTGAACAATCTTTTGGGTGGAGGTGGTAGGAGGAATAGCACCAGGAGGCTGATGGCTGTTACTAATAGTTTACTGCCAGCCTCATCCCTGAATCAAAGGCAGAGCTCTCTGTTCTGGTATAAAACTAAAAGTAGAAGCTTGAATCTAAGAACACCTTCTTTGGCCTTCAGAGAGTATTTTTTTGTTTGTTTGTTGGTTAATTTTTTTTTTTTTTTTTTTTTTTAGCTATCCTTGTTCCCCTGGCTCCTTTCCTAAAAAGATGAAAGTTCCCAGAGCTGCTCTTAATCAGTTTATATTACCACTTCCCTTCCCTACCATTTTTGCCTTATAGTGGGATTCATAGTAAGACAGATGGGAGAAACAAAAATCCTTCCAACAGCTGGTATTTCACCCATTCTCCTACTCAGGCTTGGTGCTAATCTTTAGAGAACTGATGATATTATAGGTTTTCACAAAGTCTTTATCCTAGAGCAGCCTAGAAGATGCTGAGCTCCTTTTTGAATTAGGGAGAAAAAGCCACACCTGCCTGGTCTACCCGGAATTGTCTCAGGTTATGACTATGTTTCAGAATAGAACTAATCTTCCTAGCCAGAATCTGGTACCCTTTTCCTCATTTTTCAGTCCCTTCTCTTAGGTTCCCCGCCCTCCCTTTCATATTCTCTGTTATTCAAGAGTCACTCAATGAACACTTGTTGAGCCTGTCCTTTGTGCCAGGCTGTGTATTACTTTCAGAGGATACAGAACTAAACAAGATATTGTGGCCGTCAGCTAGGAATAATTTTAGAAATGCTGGTCACTATAAACCTTAAATGCTTCTGTTTTTTAAAAATGTACAAGGGGTGGATTCCACATATCAAGCCAAGTTGATTAACATAAAATATAAATGCCCTTTATAAAATCATATTTGCATCCTCCTGGTATTATTGCACCCTCCTGGTTATTTTCAACACTTGGCTTTATTTCTCTACTTTCCATGCTTCCATGTTTATCAAACACTAAGTAGTTTAGTGGTAGAGAACATATAAATAGTAAAATATATTTGTGTACCAGTCTTCAGTTTCATTAGGAAATTTCATATTTTTTCCTTCTCTCTCACCTTTAGGAACTCCAGTACTCATGTGCCTGAAAATGCTTTAATATTTATAATTTCAAGGAAGCACATTCCTTGATGTTATATACATACATATGTGAGAATACTGATGTCCATCTCAGTACCCTGCATTGGGGGAGGGGGAAGTGTTGAAGGAGCCGAGAGAAAGCCCACCAAGTGCTGTGTGCCTGTATGTCACTATCACTATAAACTACATTATGATGTGAGACTCTAATGCACCAATAATAGTATAAAAATAAAAAGGAGGTTTCTTTGAGGATCCTAGGTTTCATATGTACATATTTTATCCTCCACAAAATAGCAGATCTTCTTGACTCCATAAATGTTTAGGCAGAACTAGATGAGGACATAGCACTCCTGAAAAAATTTTAAAAGAGAACACACCATCATATGTTTGGAGGAAGGCTGCTTGCTCAGAAACCCAGATGTGTGCATGTTTGCATGGGGGGCATGTGACTACAGCTCAAACCATCTTGGTAGAAGAAATGGTGGTGGTCCTACTTGTGAGCTTAAGCCAGGTGTCAATCTTGGAAGGAATTTTTTGGCTCAGTTCTTGTCATGGAGACTCACCTCCAAGTGTTTCCAGCCATGAGGCTCGTTCTGTTCAGATCTATTGAGCACTTTCTTTTGCTCAGCCAGCTGCTTTCTAACCACTTTTCTCTGCCTTCCTTCTTGGGATTCGGCACACTGAATTATTCAGAGTGTTGGTTGACAGATAAAATGCTAAGATTTATATGTCTTTGGCCTTGGTGATGAATTAATTAAATTGGTTTCTCTCTCTGTCCTCTATATGCATTGTTTTGCTTCTCTAAAATTAGCTGGCAAGTGACTGATCTGGAGATTAACTTGTTCTTAAAAGGCCTTTGTGTAATATCTTAGTGTAAGATTCTTCAGGACTTTCAAAATGGTGTTTGGGTAGGGTGGAGATGAGGACTGCCATGTCAGAGAGAGAGGAGAGAAGCTATTCAGAATAATTCCCTATGGGGGGAAAAGAAAATTCTCCTTTAAACTGTTGGCTGGTGGATAGAATTTCATAGTAAGAACTTTCTTCCTTTAGTATCAGATATTGAATATGGAAGGGGTAATGTATTTCACTTTACATTTTAGTGAATGTGTTTATTGGATCTCAGGAAGTTTGCTTCCCTAGGACCCTGGGTGACTTGGAAGGGAAATAAGACTTCTAAGGAACAAGACCCTTGGACTTATTCATAGGTCCTTTTTTGTATCAGTTTTCTAGCACCACAATAGCAAAATAGGACACACAGTGTGGCTTAAATAACAGAAAGTTATTTTGTCCTGACTAAGATCAAGGTGTCAGAAGGTTTGGTTTTTCTGCCCCTCTTCTGCACTTACAGGTGGTCATTTTCTCTCTGGATATTCATGTCATCTTTCCTCTGTGTCTATGTATCACTGGTGTCTTTGTGTGTCCAAATTATCTCTTCTTATAATGACATAAATCAGATTGCATTAGAACCCACCAAAATAGTCTCATTTTAATTACTTCACCAAAAGTCCAATCTCTAAATACAGTCACAGATTAGGGTTTCAACACATGAATTTTGAGGGGGATACCATAATGTTCCTTCTGCCTGCAGGGACTTAGTCATTGGACACAACTCTACTGTGAAATGACTCCAGTAAATTCAAACTTTCAGAATGGAAAAATAAAACCTCAGTGGCAATGGGAGCAATTTACAAAAGTATAGAAGGCTGCCTTAAAAAGAAAAAGTGAATTTACATATATAGAGGAAACAGCAACAATAGATTTAGCTAAAACTTGTGTTTGACTTCTTCTCAGTTTATCTGTTGTGATGGAGTCAGACCTTGATGTTCATGTACACAAATTCAGTCTGACTATAGACATATGCTCTTCAGAGAGACTAATGTCCACACTCTAAGACTTTCTTACCCAGACTTGCTGCCCTTCTAAGCCAGACCCTCCAGTCCTCTCATTGACCTCCTTTTTGACCCACAGTTGCTTTCTCTTTTCTTTTTCTAACATACACCGCCAACTCTCTTTAATTCTCATCCTTAACTGAAAGAAAACGGATAAAGTATAAATGACTGCCATTTTTTGCACCTGAAAGATATGTCCTTTGAAAAATCATGGATTTCATTGTTTTTCTGTTGAATTTTTATTTTATGAAAGTTCACCTTCAAATATAAACAGGAAATAACTCTTCTGCTTCATGATAGAGTCATGAAGCTTGGGTGAGATGATTGAGAAAATGAGCTATAAATTATAAAGCCCTGACTGTTATAAATCCAAAGCAAGGTTATTTCAACTCTTGAGGGGAAATAATGGAATTTTTTGTTTGTTTCTGTATTCAGATAATTCTAAAAAATTATGAGAATCTGTGCTAATAAAGATAACAGTTGAATGATAATAGAGTGCTAATGGACAACATGGCCTTAGGTGGGGGTTGGGGCCAGTCAACCACAGGATTTAGAGTGAGAGGAAGTAGGTCTTAATTTCTATGCTTTGGAACCTGGGTAAAAATCACTGGGATTGACTAAGATTCAACCTCACCTTTAAACTTGAAATAGTGATAATAATGGGATGCATATATGCATAGAATTGTGTGGAAGATTAAACAGTTTGTGCTTTGTACCTTGTAAATCACAGTGTACAGATTAAATATTTATGAGAAATATTTTAAGGACAGTGCTGCCCTCTGAATACCTTGCACAATGTTGAGCTTTAATGTTGAGAGGTTGCTGGTTCAAAGATAGAGGTTAAAAACTGGCCTTCCTCTTTATCTATAACAATACTTTTTGCTTATCAGAGGTTACTTCTTTAACATGCTCCTTGTTTGAGGAAATGTAGGTGAGAAAACCTTAAGAAGAAGAAAGCATGTGACAAAAGTCAGCTTGCTACTTATGATAAGTGTCTTCTAAGGTAGAAATCCATGCCAGGCAAATTTCAGCCAGGAATAACAAATTATAACAAACTATTTAGAATCTCAGAGACCTTGTGAATTAAAAACAAGGAGGTCCCCCGGAAATATTGAGACAACTTGGAAATTCAGAATTAGATTCCATTTGCTGTAAATTTGTGTAAAATTTAAAAATTCCTATGATCGATGTTCTCTGGAATCTAGAATTTTTAGTCTGGTTTATACAAAGAAGAAACAATTCTTTTTTTTAGAGCAGCTATCTTCAGTTCTAGACACTGAAAGCTCCTTTTAATGTTATTTTTATTTTTATTTTATTTTATTTTGTTTTCTAGGACTTAACGGTTATAGTGGAGATAGGAGCACATAATTATGCAGGAACCTTTAGAGTTGACTTTGTGGAACCTGAATTTAAAACCAGAATCTTTGAGGAGACATCATAGTGTCGCGTTATAGATTTCCCTCTGAATTTTCTTCCTGACCAACTCTGTCTTTGAATGTGACTATATATATACTCACAAATATATATATTGGCACTCTTACCAATATATATATTTGTGTGTGTGTGTGTGTTAATCTAACTTTTAGATATTCTTGAGATATCTTGATCTTTCTACCCATTCTCTTTGTTTACCAGTAGTTTTCTGTGTGGGATACAGTGTGTGTATGTGTGACTTAATATTACAGCTGAGGAAGCTTTCTTTTTCATTTCTTCGTCATTTGTACGATGAGGGTGTCTAGTGAAATGATCTCTCCAAATGTTTCTCAGTACTAGGACTTCATGATTCTCTGATTCACATGCCTTTAAAGACACCACTGTGCATCTTAAACCTGTCTGAGCTCCACAGGTCTGCCAGTGTTTTATAGGTCTATTTTCTTGACTATCATAATAACTTTGCTAGAGCTACAAGCCAGGTTTTCTCTTTTCCCCTCAGACAGAAGCAGCATAATGTACATGAGTGGCACACTGTGATGTTATAAAGCCAACCTTACCCCCAAGTCATGCTGAGACTGAAAGAATGAGACTTTCGTTTAAACACACCTTATTAATACTAGAAAGGAGTGCTATGTTCTGTTTAAAATGCTCTGCTGTGTTTAGCAATATCAGGGCAGGAGGCAGAATAGCAACTGAGTTTATAAAGAGCAAGCAGTTTATTTCTACTTGCAGTTAGAGTTTTGAGAGAGAATTACTTGCATCATGCACCCACATATAATACACACCTAATGTGTGCTGGGCACTCTTACCAATACTTTACATATATGATTTCATTTAATCCTCACAATACTTCGAAGTTAATAAAGTTACTACAATTTTCCAAATTCAAACACTGAGATCCAGAAAGGTTAAGTGGCTTGAGAGAAGTAATATGGTGTTAAAACTAGGATTCAAACCCAATTCTGACTACAAAGCACTTGGTCTTTCTGCTATACCACACAGTGCATCAACTCAAGAAACAGACAGTAGGAAAACACATCAAATTCCTTTGTCAGAAATAGAATGCACAGGTTAGTGAGGCATTCTGATGTGTGCAGTTTTAGACATCTTTCCAAAGCATCCCAACAGGAGTGCCTAATCCACAACAAATACTTGAATGTGTCAGTTGGCCTGAGTCCATTCCAACCCAAGAAAATAGTAGGTGCCACAGGACTGACTCTTGTACTAGGAGAGGAGGGATGTAAGTTCATAAATGAGGCAAAAGGCAGAGAAAGTCATGGATCCCCAAAAGCACACTGACAGTCTCATAGAACTTCAGGGATATGAGAAAGCTCAATTTTCCCTATGGGCAAGGTGAGGACCCAGACATGGCCCAGTCAGTGTTAGAATCAGTGAATATCCCATGATGTATGGTGCCAAGTTCATTGCCTTCCTTTTTCTCTACTATAGTAGAAAAAAAAACAACTTCTTATTCAAGACTCTTTCTCAAGTTGCAACCTACCCCCCTACCTGGGTTTCTGCAGCATGTCCTTCTCTTATCCAAATGGAGACCTGCAGGTGTGGATTCTGCCAGCATTGAACTTTCCTGGCTTTGTGTTTAAATTAACTCATTAGAAGGCAGCCTTCTAATAGGTGCCTTGCTTTGAGCTAAGAGGTAGGGTTTCTTGGGGTGTGCACAAGGCTTCTTTTGTGCAGAGGACCTCAGTGTGAGAACGTGCTCTGATTCAGCTTCCTGTGTAGTGAGGCACTTCCTGACCTGGTTGGGTCTCACTGGGCAGAAAACAGGAAAGAAATAGGCTTTTTGTACACCTATCACTGTCCTGCATCTGGAAGCAACAACCCAGTTATTGTTCAAGGATGTGTCCCCAGTCCTGACCCCTTACTTGCCAGTTATTGAGCACCTAGATATATACACATAAAACCCTTAGAAACCAGCAAGCCACATATTCTGAAATGCTGTCCTTACCCTCCATTTTCACTGTTTTGAATACTCGTCTCACCCCCTCCCTCCCACATTAATACCACCGTGTGTACTCTTGAGCGACTTTCCCCCAAATGATGAATTTCAACTATTTCCGAGGCAGTCGTTCAGAATTTGAATATAATTACATGCTTTGGGTGCAAATTGTGGTTTTTTGCTACATAAGAAACTAATGGAAATGATCCGCCTGTTCCTGTAGTTTACAGATTATATGCTTCAGAACTGGGGATATATATTTAGGCAGCTTTTCTGTGCAGCACATTAAAATGAAAACGAACTCGAGGTGAGCCACCATGGTTGCTAGGCAGTAGAGCTGGTTGATAAAGCACAGCATTAAACTGAATCAGCGTTGGTGTTTTACTTAACATCTATTTGCTTTGTACCTTTGTCATTTGATGGTGTCATAGAAGGGGAAGGGGGTGGAGAGGGGCAGGGTCTGGTTGTCTGCAGAAGCTTAAACAAGGAGGAAGAAATAATCAGCCCAAACACCAGTGTGAAATGAGCATTTTTAAAACTCTGAAATTGCTGCACAGAGGACTCTTTTTATGAAGAGCATGCAAGACTTGAAACACAGGTGCCCCTGACATCTCCAGGGACATGAACTTGGGTAGGAACTTATCTTCAGAATAGGAGCCATGGAACTAACTAGTGTCCCCAGGCTGGACTTTGGCTCAGCAGCTTCAGATAAAAGGATATTGCTCTGGTTGAAAATTTTGAATGTGCTTCTAGAGTTCATTTAATTTCTAGCCTAAAATTCCAGACTTTTCATGAGCAAATAGTGATAGGTAGGGAAGGCTTTGGAGCTTCTTTATAATTGATAACTAATAGAATAACTCCAATTGCTCTGAAACTTTGGTCTTAATAAAAGCCTAAAGGCCATGAAAAACAATTAGATCACAGATAAAGTAAGACCTCTTGTTCTCAGGGTCAATTTCAGTAGCACTCTAATCATTTTAAAAGCTTGGAAAAAAAATGATTGAAGAGTTAAGTCTTAGCTATTGGTAGAATTTGGTTGCCTGAACAATTTGGGTGGAGGGAAAGTCTTCATGTTTAGATAGCCAAGGTTTAATTATTTTCTCTGTGAGCCAATAATTATGTATAACTTTTCTTGAGTCAATATCTGTGCATGCTAGGGGTCCATTTGATACACACACACACACACACACACACACACACACACACACACACATTGCAACCCTCGTCTTTGGCCAGTTCTTAAGTATCTATTAGAATAATTATCATGAAGAATTCACACAGTCCTGAGATAGTGCCTCTTTGTTTCTGGGTCAAAGGTAACTCAATGATGGCAATCCAGAAAAAGACCCACAACCTGATCACCAAATTCCGCAGGCCCTAAGTGATGCTGCTGAAAGAATGTTCTGATACAGGACTTTGATTAGACTCAAAAGCTGCACTGAATTTGTGGAATCATCACATTCTAAACCTGGAAGAGGTCTCGAGGGACCTTTTCCAATCACATTTTTTTTTTCATGAGAAGAAACTAATAGACCAGGAGTTTGTGAATTGTTCCCAAACCACACGTTTCAAATTACGGGCAGGTTGAGGCTCCGACATGTTTCCATGTCTTCTGATCAGTCCTCTTTCTACTGCGCTAAAATGCTAGGGCTTGAGCTCTCCAAATGCCCCCTGTTTTGCTGTGGACTGGAGACTGGGATGGTCTCCAGCAAAATCTGAGTAAGAATCAGTACAGGAGGAGCAGAGACTCCACCCTCACACTACTTCCCTTAATTGCCAGCCACCCCAGAGCGCAGCACCCACTCCACCCAGTCCTGTGCCTCCCTCAGAGGGTCTTGCTTTCTCTTTGCCCCAGCAGCCTAGGAGGGAAATTCAGCCTGCTACAGTTCAATCACACCATTTGATGAGAGCTTTTGAGCCTAATTAAATGGAAGGTTTCTTCCAGTGAAAGGAAAGAGGAAAAAGAAAGGGAGAAATTAAATTGAAGTATAAATCAGTCAAGGGCTTAGATCCCATGCTTTCTTTCTTTTTAATCAAGAGTAAAATGAGAGAAGAGTTTTAAGGATCATCATAAGACACCATTAACTATCCAAGGAGCTCTTGACTGAAGATGGTTTGTCATGAAAAGAAAATCATATAATCTGTCCAAAAAAGGACATATCTGAAGGTTGGATGGCAGTTTAGCAGGGTGACACTGAGGGAGGACAGGCGATGTTCCTGGGACTATTTTATCTTTCCTTCCCCTAGAGGGCTGGGGTATTTTTACATACTTTATAGTATTCTAAAACATATATTTTAAATCCACGATTTGGTAAGTATATAGTGTACAACTGGAATACTTATAGTATTATGCAAGAAAGTATAATATACTTTCCATTCATTCAGTATTAGACATTACAACTGAAATCAATATTCAAAATGTTGGCCAGTATCTTCCTTTGTGGTTGATGTAGGTTAGGTATATCCCTTTAAAATTACTGCTATTTGTAGAATGTTTTCCAATGCTGCAGAGAAAATTCACCATCTTTTTTGATCCTCTATGACCTGTGCAGTAGGAAGACAAGTGGTGCCATTATTTGTCCCAGTTTTTTTTTTTTTTTTTAAGCTGATGTCATCAAAACCAAGGAAGCATAAATGACTTGACCAAAGCCATTCAAGTATGAAGTGATAGAGCAGAAACTGATACTCAGCTCTGTCCACTAGGTCACCTTGTATGACCTAGTACTTTGTAGAATTTCTAGACTTTTCAGTAGAAGAATAAAGAGTAGTGTTTTCAGAGAAGGTGCATCAAACTTCATACTTAACTACTGATCACTTATAATGAGAAATACAAGGCACTTGTCTATGTTCTGCAAAGGAAAATGAAAACATCAACTTTGCCTTAAGGATTTTCAGTTTGGTTGTAAATTCCTTAAAGTAAGGTTTAGATCTAGCCTTTCCATCCCCATAACATCTCCAACTACATCCTCTGCTCAGTTGCAACAACCTCACACGCCCCCACCCCACCCCCGCTTAAAGGCCGTCCTGAGCTTCTGTCTGACCCTCCTGTCCATGCTCCACCCACCACTGGATCCATCCAGCTGAAGCACCAGTCTGATCATTTCACTTCTCCATGTGACCGACAGGATGAAGTCCAATCAGATCATGTCACTCCTCTGATCCAGAACAAAAGTTAGCCCTCATCTGCATGTTCTGGCCCTTCCTGTACCTGACTTCATCTCCTAGCATGATCTTTGACCATCTTGTCCTTTGCCATTGCTGCTACTGCTTTGTTTATTCCTTGAGCATGTCAATCTTGTTCCCACAATGTGACCTTTATATCATCAGATCTTTCTCTCTGGAATGTTTTCATCCATATTGCCACCCAGTCACTCTTTATAATCATAAAAACATCAGGCTTCAACTTTGACGTCATCTCTTCTGGAGCCCTTCCTGGATGACCCAGTCTACAAAGCACTCTTTCAAATCTCTCTCCAGTGTACCACTTTGTGTTCTTTTTATTACAGCTTGACTATTTCCATGATGTTCCTTATGAGTGTGTTCCTTCCATCAAGCCACTAGAATATAAGCTCTGAGACCAGAGTCCTTTCCTACTGTGTTCATAGTTGTTTCTCTATTGCCTAGGACAGTGACTAAAAAAGAGCAAATTTCAGCAAACATGCTGAATGAGAGGTATATGAATAATTGTCATCCATGCCCCTCATATATGACTCCTGTCCAGCATTTTAACCTCAGTACTCAATAGGCTCTTTAAACTCCATGACTTTAGAATGGACTGTTCCTTTAGTTGAGAATCTCCCCTATTTGGTAGATTTCTACTAGTTTTTAGCATTAGTTAAAACATCTTGTCTGCAAAGTCTTCTTTACTTTTCATCTGCACAGTGAGTTTTTCAGTCTTCTCAATTTTTCCCATCATAATTTTTCATTGCATAATTAAATTTATTAAACATATATTAAGTATTATACTATGCTTTAGACACTGTGTGGGGTTCTGGGCACTTACATATGAGTAAGATTTGGACTCTGCTTATAAGAAGTTCATGCATTGGTTGGTGAACTCTCATTTCTTTTTTTTTTTTTTTTTTTTTTTTTTTTTTTTTTTTTTTTTTTTTTTTTTTTTTTTTTTTTTTTTTTTTTTTTTTTTTTTTTTTTTTTTTGTTTGTTTTGTTTTGTTTTGTTTTGCGGTACTCTCATTTCAACATAAAACATTGTGTTGCTATTAGTTCATGATGGTGAACATTTTTTTCACTAGATTCTTGCTTTCATCAGGGTAATGAATGGGTTATTCTTTTCTATATTTTGAAAGACTAACAGAGTTCTTTTATAAAAGGTACTCCTGATAATACTTATTAATGAAGGAATATAGTCAGTGAATTAAAAAGTTAAGAATATAAAATATTTTAAGAAACATTATAGTATGGCAAATATAAATAGAAACTACTATGGGGAAACAGAAGGGAAAGATGTCACAACCAACTAGGTCATTTAAAAAGTGCTTTGTGGGAGAGGTAAATTTTACATCATGTTTTATGAAATAATTTCCATAGGTATGCAGGAAATAGAGTGGGATATAGTTAGGATAAAAAAAATCAGAGAAATGTTTAGGAATCATGGCTTTGCCAAGCCATGGGTGTATAGGGGAACACTGTGAAAAGAATTGGCAAAAGAGGTTGGGGCTCTTTGATGGGGGACATTGAAGAATAATTATAATAACAATTTACATCTTTGGCGTATGGGAATCAGTATTTTAGCATTAGATGATCTATTCCTTTCAATCACCCTGCAATTCTTTTATCATCTAACCATTTACAAGAAAGGAAAAGGGCCATATCTGAGAAGTTGACATTTAAATCTTATAGGAGGGTGTTGTAATTTTTCAGACTATAAATCTGGTTTTATAACTCCCTTGATTCATAAAACATGACAAAAGCAAAGAAACAAACAGAAACTTTTTTCTTCATGGTTTCCCATTGTCCTTCAAATAATAATGAAGCTGAAGCTTTCTATCTACGTATGTGCCCATCACATTTGAGCAATTTCCTTGTCTTTTACACTGGGCCACACCTCCCCTGCCCTAAGGTCTCTAGTTTACGACCTCTAGGAAAGCCTCCTTCTAACTCCTTGAGAAATTAAAATGTCCAGAATACAGATTCTCATAACTTTCTGGAACTTTCCCTGCTTGCACATTTTAGAGTTGCTACTTTACGTTTGGTTAATACCTATTCCTAAGTAGAGTCCGCTGAAGTCAGACAGGGTTGCCAGATTTAGCAAATAACAATGTGAGACACCAAGTAAATTTCATATTCTCACAAATAACCTGTTTTGGTTTACTATGTGTCCCATGTAATATTTGCTATGTACATATGTACATATGTTTAAACTTTTTTGTTTTTATCTGAAACTCATATTTAATCAGGCATGTTATATTATGTTTGGGAGCCTTTGTAAGAAACCACATCTATTTTCCCTCTTACCAAAGTAGCTGAGGGGGGTACAGCAAATAGATTATCAATATACTGTTAGATAAATAAATAAAATGAGTTTAAAAATATTTGGAAGTGCCCTGAATATGGCTGAATATGGATGGCAAAAGACGGAATTTGTATGGAAGACTTTCAAAATTGTTGGAGGGAAAGGTAACAAAGGCAGGTTGTAGCACTGAAGCTGCAGAGATGAGGCTGTATAGGAGGAACATTTCTGAGGAAAGAGTGTCAAAAATTCCATAGCTGTGAGTAACTGTAGCAGAACAGCACTGTGAGGAGCAGGCAAAAGGACCATTTCAAATGACCAGTGGTCAGGATCATAAATGATGACAGAGTCAAAAATTAATATAACTCCTCTTATTGATATAGTGCTTCACTGCTTTTAAAGTTCTGTTATGTGTTCCTACATCAGGCTTCTTTATAAAGGACAGGCTTGTTTCTGAAAAGATGGCTATTTAATTATCACTTCTCTTTGTAAATTCAATTACATTTCCCAGTCACTGTAGTTTCTTGGTTTAGAGATGTTTGTCTTCATTTCTGTGCATTTTAATGGGTTCCTTTTATTTAAGTCCCACGTTTCTCAGCAATGAACCTCGCACTTCTGAAGTGCCAGGTACTTTTGCATTATGCATAGCAAACCTCAGATGCATTTGTATTAACAGGTTGATTTTATATCTTTCAGCTTTTCTAAAAATGGGATATAACTGGCCTCTAATGAGATGACCAGCCAGGGGCTAATTTCTGTGGTATTTCTTCCTGATGCCACAACAGGTAGAAACAGACAAGTCACAAGCCCCCACTTCAGATAATAAAGATGTAATCCATGTCATTCAAGTTTGTGTTGAAAGCAAATCTTTTCATTCTTTATTGTTCAATTAGTGCAGAGCATAGCTCTCTGGCCTCGAGCTACGGGAGGCCAGATGATCACATGTTCTTAATGAGACGTGTGAACAGAGACTAGGGCTGCAGTGGTTGACATTTCCTCAGCTGCTCTTGCAGAGGTCTTGAACATTTTTTTTTTCTTCAGCATGCACTTGTCTGCGATTAGCTCTTTGAGAGATCAGGTGTGATGAGAACGTGATTGAATGAATGAGGCAATAAAAAGGCTGCAGAGCCTTGCAGATCAAAGGTGGGCTCTTTAACCGCACACCCCTGAGTGTGACTGATCACTCTCTGCTTAGTAGATGACTGCAGAGCAGAGGCCAGCAAACTTTGCTTCTAAATGGCTAAACACGTTTGGCTTTGGGGGCCAAGTCACTTCTACCTCACCACAGGCACTCAAATTGGCCCTTGTAGTGTACATGCAACCCAAGACATTATGTAGACAAATGAGCACAGCTATGTCGCAATAAAACTTTGTTTGCAAAATCAGGTTAGCCCATTCACCACCCCTTGCCCTGGACTTCCTGATTCCTAGAGACATTATAAAACCCATATGCCAAAGTTGTTGTAATTAAAAACTTTTATATACACAAAGAACCTAGCATAGTCAGTTTGTGGTGGTGCATGCCTGGAATCCCAATACTTAGGAGGTCGAAACAGGAGATTTGCAGATTTGAGGATAACCACAGCAGTGTAGGAGACTGTCAGCAACTTAGCGAGACTCTGCTTGACAAGAAACAATAAAAGGGACAGGGGCATAACTTGGAGGTAAAATGCCCCTGGGTTCAATCCCAAGTACTACAAAGAGGAAAAAAACAACAAGAATGTAGCACGGAATCTGATACATTCATAAGTGTTCAGCAAGTGCTAACCAGTACCATGATTATGATAAATTGTAAGACCTCAAGGAATATTTGGGGGTCACAAACAATTTTCATCTTTTAAATTCCTAAGGATTTAAGGTATATAAGGACTTATAATCACTGCAGTCTGTTTTCTTACAGTCCTGCTTATATACAACTTCTGAAATACCCAATACAAATGACAGCATGAAGCCAAGCTACTATCTTGGGGGATATTTGAACATGTATTCAATATGTGTGCACTGAATATCAACCATGTATAAGACACTGTGCTGTGTATTTATAGTAATATAGGGATCAATAAAGTTCTTGCCTTTGAAGATCTAACAGTTTATAGTTACCCAAGTAACTATAATGAGGTGGAAAGTGACAAGTATCGAAAGAAGGAATACTTCCTGTACGTCAAGCACTGTGCTTAGGTGCTTAAGTGTGTTATCTCACATGATCCCCTCAATAGTTTAATTTTAAGCATTTTATCCTCAAAGACACACTGAGGCTCAAGTGCTAAGGTATCTACTTCAGGTTAGGAGTTAGTAAGTGCCAGAACGAAGATTTGAACTTGTCTCTCTAAATGCACAATGTTCTTTCTGCCGTCTCTAGGGAAGGCTTCATGGGACGTAGTGTGGTTCACTTGGCTATTGCTG
This sequence comes from Graphiurus murinus, assembly GCA_004027655.1. Taxonomy (NCBI): domain Eukaryota; kingdom Metazoa; phylum Chordata; class Mammalia; order Rodentia; family Gliridae; genus Graphiurus; species Graphiurus murinus. Next base: position 49,597 of record PVLC010001591.1, on the reverse strand, counting down.
CATTATAAACTGCTTTAAAAAGTTGTGTTTGCAACAAACATGTTAGTCAGTCATGATTCTGGGGGTCAACAATTTAGGCTGGACTCATGGAGTCCCTTGCATAGCTGTAGTTATCTCAGATAGACAGGCTGGTGGTCTGAGATGGTCTCACTGGTGCATGTGGTGGCTGCTTTGGTTCTTAGTCTGGGGGAGCCCCAGGTGGTATGGTTATCCCTGTTCCATATGGCCTTTCATCTTACATGTGGCCAGCCCAGGTTTCTTCACATGCTGGTATTGGGGCTGCCTTCCAAAAGAATGACGTAACAGGAGCAGCAAGAACTCTTGAGAGCTTGAAAGTGACACAGCAGTGTTCTTCCTGCATTCTGTTGGTCAAAGCAAGTCTCAAGGCTGGGTCAGTTTCAATAGATGGGAAATAAGATTATATCATTTAGCAGGAAGAATGACAAGTAACTTTACAAAGGGGTGGACATACAGGGATGAGAGGATATTGCTGTATTTGCAGTCTACAACAATGTCAAAAGTGAGTTGGATCTTAACAGAAATATAAAGATTTAGGAAGTGCGGACTTTGCCAGAACAGGAATTATAAAAAGTAATAGCTCTGCCTGGCATGGTGGAACATGCCTGAAACCCAATACTTGGGAGGCTGAGATAGGAGGATTGCAGGATCCAGGTCAACCTCAGCAATTTTGTGAGACTCTTAACAACTTAGTGAAACCCTGTTCAAAATAAAAGTAAAAAGGGCTGGGTATGTAACTCAGAGATAGAATGCCCCTGGGTTCCATGCTCAGTATGAAGATAAAAGAAGGAAGGAGGGCAATAGTTCAGATTAGCTAAGAACAGGGCCATACACCTGTGCTTCTGCTTATCTTGAAATTTCCCCTTGTCTTTATAAAACAACAAAATGGCCATTATTATGTGTAAGGGACATAATTACAAGAGTGTCTTCCACATATACTTCTACCTTTTCAGAGGATTTTATTTTATTATATTACATTAAGCATGCTATATAATTTTCTTTCTCAGAGAAAGGTGGTAACTGCATTCCTTCCTTCTCTACCATTTGGCATCATCTTGGCAGCAAAGCCCAGGCTCCCAGCTCACTTTTCAAAAACAATCGTGTGAACCATCCGCAGTGACTGGCTGCAGCCGAGCATTTGCCCCAGCAGCTCTTTTGTTGCTGAAGATGAAAGTTTGATGGACTTTAAGATGGAAAGGAAGGAAGGGGAGAGATTTGATTTCATTGGCAGCTGTCTTACCGATCTTCATTAAGATGGGCTGTGGACACTGCAAGGCCATTCTGAACCAGTGGTCATAAAACTAATAGGTGCCACTCAACCTAGACAGCTCATATTGTCACTCGAGATCTGTCATCTCAGTGGTTATTGCAGAAGAAGAAGGAGTCTCCTGTAGGGAACACAATGGTCCTTGTGTGACAGAAGTGAAACTGAAAGAAATAGATTTTTCTATTAGCTGCAAATCAAACCTTTGCACATCATCCCTCAGAGGTGACAGCATCTGATTCTCAAGGCAGCCTTTGAGCAAATTATTACAGTGTGAGGAAGATGCTGCAAGATTAATATCAGTGTGTGCCTGTGTATGGGTGTGTGGGTGTGCACGCATTGGTGACAAACGCGACAGACATGGCTCCTCCGTTGAAGTCCTGGAATTGTATCTATGTGCATGAGTGAAAGGTGCTTTTGTAGATGTGAAGTCAGAATCGGGAAATTGAAGAGAATCCAGTTCTGATTAGGGGGATCTTGGAATGAGCAGGTGGATAATATTCAGTCTCCCAGATTTCTGGTTATGGATTTTTTTCCTCTAGAGATGTTTGCTTAAGGAAAGCAAGTAAACATGTCCTTTTCTTCTGACAATCAGACATTTCAAATGTCAGCCCGTCTGGGGATTTCTGTCCATGACTGTGGCTCCTTTGTGTTTCTGTGTATCACCTCATAGCCCATGACTTATAGTAATAATGGTAGCAGTTACCACTTATTGAGTCCTTGTCAGGGCGCCAGACATTGTTGTACATATACTACAGTGTCTAATTTATATAAGGCTCCTTATAAGATAGATATTATTATACCACTACCACTCCCCCCACCAGGAAACTAAGCCCCAGGGCATTTAAGTAACTTGCCCCAGAACATACAGCTCAAAAGTTGCAATGCAGGCATCCAAGCCCCAAAGCCCATGCCCTCCTACTGTATCACTCTGCCTTTCCAAGGTAGAGGGCAATAAGGGATATCCTCAATGAGTGTTAGAAATCTTTGTTAAAGGATTTTTAATTTAGCTCGTAGCAAAGTCTTCTTAGAAGAGTCTTCTCAGTTGTTGACAGGTCAAGTCCAAGCTAAATCTCATGAAGCAAGGATGACTTTGAGAATTGGAAAGGACTTCCTAGATTACCTAAGGATTTAAATTGAACATTTTCTCTTGCCTCTGTTGCTACATCGGATAGAAAATGAGGTCTGGCTAGATCATGACCAGAGAGTTGTACCTAACAGGAATGCTTTCTCTCTGCTCCTTGAATTTTCTCTTTTCTCTTCTCTATCACTGCACATCTTGTGAAAAATTTACTATTTTTCAGATATCATATTAAGAACTAAAATAAAATCCATTTATTTGTGATCAACTTAAGCCAGGATTTAGTAACCTTTTTATAGTAAAGGGACAGATCTTTTTTTTTTTTTTTCAATTAACTTGATGCCATAGTATATGCCTGTAATACAAGTACTGGGAAGCTGAGACAGGAAGATTACAGGTTTGAAGGCAGCCTCAGCAACTGAGCGAGACTCTCAGTAAATTATCAAGACATCACTTCAAAAAAATATATATGTAAAGGGCTGGGGATATGGTTCAGAAGTAGTGCATCCCTGGCTTCAATTCCCAGGACAAGTAGTAGTAGTAGTAAGTAGTAGTAGTAGTAGTAGTAGTAGTAGTAGTAGGCTTTCCAACCAGAAATGTCTATTGGTACTATTCAACTATTTTCTTGTAGTTAGTAAGCAACCACAGACAATGTGTACAGCTTTGAATGTTGCTGCATCCAATATAACTTCATTTACAAAAACTCAAAAAGATCTGGATTTGGCTGGCCTGATCTCTGCCTCAGGTCTTCAGAGATATAGTTGTCCTGGGGTAAATGGTAATCTTCCCACCTGGAATTTATGCTCCAGCAGTAATAGGATAAAGGTGTTGCTGGTGGCAACAGTAGCAGTTAACAGCATCAGCAGCAATGTGCCACCTCTTCACATTGCCTCATGCTTTAGGGTACACAAAGTATTATCAGAATTATCAACTCTCATAAGCGATTTTAGCTTCTGCTCAAGAGCTACACAGCAAGGGACACTTACCAGCTGCGAACTATAGTATAAAAGGAGAATGAGTTAAATTTTGTTTGGTAGTGGAAACTGGGGGTGAGAGATGAAACTGTTCTGTGTCTCCTGGTCCCATTGAAGGACAGTTCACTGAGCTGCAGGGCAATTGTCAGATACTTTGCAGTTAAATCGGTCCCCAAAACAGGCTAGATCTAAGAGGCTGTGGTGTGACGATGGCCCTTCAGCCATCACCCTTTTGAATCTCAGTAGATAACTTAGCTGTGAAAAGTGAGCTGTGTCCACAAAAGTAAATTGAGATACAATAAAAAATAGGTTCATTAGAGCAAAAAGTGATTCATGAATCAGGCAGCTCCAAATCAGAAATGGCATAAGAACACTACTGAAGAAGCATAAAATCCAGGCTTTTAGAAAGTGAATGTGGAAGTCATGCAAAGAAAATGTTTGATTGGTTACAGTTATCAAGTTGCTTTATTTGGTCTATTCCCCCTGGAAAATCCCAAGTTGTACATTGTGTGTTTGTTGGCTGCCTCGCATTGGTTGAACTTAAGTTCTATTTTTTTCTGTAGTATAAGCATTTGCAAGAAATAGCTCAAGTTAATTTTTGCTTATGCTTGCAAATCAAGCAAAGTTAAGGTCACTTATGATAACTAACTCACTTTATTTGTTCAGAAATTCCTTATGCTAGATTTCCAGTTTCTTTTGCTTTATCACTGTTGTTAATATCTTTCATTCAACAAGCATTCAGTTAATACCTACAGCTTTTGCTTGATGCTAACAGTAAACAGGTACATGATACTCTAAACATAAAGCATCCTTAACTCAGCACACACACTCATAAGAGCAAACTGCAGAGCCTGCTCAGCAGAAGCCCAATACTGCTCAGCAGAAGCCCAATACTGCTGCAGGGTCCTGTAAGGAGATGTCTGGGATTCCATTCTGGTTATGCCTCTCACTAGCTATGTAACCTTGGACAAGTTTCTTTTTCTATATTTCTTTGTTGTGTTCCTCACTTGTGAAAAGGGTTTAAAAAATAACTGTATATGTTCAGGAATTAAGAGATAATATGTGTCAAGTACTTATGAAGCCTGGCTTTAATAAGAGCTCCAATAAATGCCAGCCATTATTATTACTAGTATTGTCATTACAATTGATAATGAAGAAAAACTATCATATGAAGTTCCATGCAAGCCTGGCTTTTTTCTGCTAACTTTGTGCATTTGCAGAATCCCAGCTACTTCATTCATAGGATATTTTTCTGATACCTAGAGATTCCACAGCCAATATATCTTTTGAAAGTTGTTGACAAACACAGAGTTAAATTAGGTAAGCAGAATTTATCCCCTGACATTTTTATATATGGAAGGAATCCTCAAGGTTATCTAAGTCAAGAAAACATTTTTAAGATAAGGAACTGAAGTTCAGAGAAAGTAAATGACTTTGTCAAAGTAATACACGCAGGGCAGAATAAGACCTACATCCTCACTGATTATTATTATTTTTCTGCACTCAGAACTCCTTCCTCAGCCATTTAAAATTTATTCCATCTCACCCAATGAGTTCCTCATATTTTTGTGATTTTTTAGAAAAGATTCCACTTGCTACAGTCAATAAATTAATGAAGTGGCCATGTGACCCAAGCCCACTGGCATCACCCTATCTGCCTTCAGTTTCCTCATCCATCCAGGGAAGGGAGTCACCCCAAGGTAACTTTAAAGTCAGAGGCCATCCTAATGAATACGATGGGATCAAAGTGGAAGATTATTGAAATCTCACTGTTATCAGGACCGGGATATTCCTCTAAATCTACAAAATGCTCAAGAATAGTGTTCTTTTTTGAACCTGAAAAGAAGGTTTTATTTCAGTGTAAAATATCCACCAGGCCAGACAAAAATGTGCATGTGATTCAATCAGTGAAATGAGCACGTGTTGACCCTAAGTTGTTTTCCATTTCTCTCTGGGCGTCTGCACTGCCACACAGCAGAGCTTCTCTGTGAGTTGGGGTGCTTTGCCAGCTGAACACCTTTGCAGCATGATTCATATACATTAATTCTCTTATTTGCCTCATAGGTGGGGGATAAAAAAGATGAGACATTGCAGCCCTGCTACATTGTATATCCCTCTAAGGAAAACAGAGCCATCTTTATTGAAGCCCCCTCATTTTGACAACTCTTCTCTTTGGGTTTCATTATAATGCCTCTCCCATATCCTTCCCTCTCATAATTATGCACCTTGCTCTACATCTGCCAATACTACTCTATTTTTATATTTATGGTCAAATTCAATTTAAATATGATTCTCTCCTCATTAATATACTCACCTGTAAGAGAACCTTTAACTTTAAAGGTAATGCTGCTTTGGCAGAGTCAGGTGTGTGTGTGTGTGTGTGTGTGTTGCATGTGTATGTACATATATATTTATATATACCGGCATATACACATCCACAAACACACATATACACATTCACATACAAAGAGAGTTATTTGTTTGCCTGGCTGTTTTAATGGCTATTCATTAACACAGTGATCTTATCCAGAAAACTCATTTCCTCTGCACAGAGCTGGGGAGGTGGTGCTCATGTCCCCTGCCGCCAGCTTTCCAAGGTCTCCAAGAGGTTGGTTTCTTACCTTGTCTCATCCCTGACACCTAGTTCATCATCAGAGATAAGACCCAGTTGTCTGCAAATTGCAATCTCATCAGGTCTGCAAGATAGCATCTTGTTTGACTCTTCTCTGCACCTTCCATTATCACTTCAGGACTCTGGGCTTCAGGAGGAGCAGACCTCACCACATGGATGGCTGTGGTTGATGAACAGATTCCGGTTTTCCCCATTATTGTCTTCATTAAACTTGACAGCCTTTTTACTCTCCAGATAGGGTGAACCTCTTTTCACTGACCCATATTAAGAGCTGTCTCCTTAAGAAGGGTCACTTGGGAAGAGATAGGTGGGGCCACTCTTTCTACTTCCAGAAAATTGTTGATTTTGGTAAACAACTTGATTCAGCTTTTAGTGTTCTTTCACCTCCCTAATGATTATAGTCACCATTTATCAAATGTTTGCAATGCATTGTGCCCTGGGAGTGACTTCATTTATTCTTTCTTATGCATCAATGTTGTTGTTATTATTATTATTATTATTATTATTATTATTATTATTATTATTATTCCTATTTTCTCATAAAGAAATGGAGTCTCATAAATATTAAGTAGGTTGCTCCAGGTTTCAATAGAGAGCCAGAGCTGGGATTTGAATTTAGTAAGTCCAAGTTCAGAAAGTTTTTAACCTCCACTTTCTACTCCTTGACTGATGGTCTTTAAAAATCTATGAATTCAGCCAATCATGATGGTGCATGAATGTAATCCCAGTGCATGGAAGCTGAAACAGGAAAATTGCAGGTTTATGGCTAGCCTCAACAGTTTAGATCCTTGGCAATTTAGCTGGGAAGGTAGCTCAGAGGTAGAATAACCTTAGGTTCAAGTCCCAATACCACTCTCCCCCCCAAAATTCCATAAATCCATTCTGATTTTATCTAGTATCTTTATAATCTGGTGCTTCACAAAACCTTACCCCTAAACCTAGCAGCATATACAGAAAATACTTAGGATCTCATTCAGTGTTGTGGGTCTAGAATCTGGGATCAGCCTGGCAGAATGGTTCTGGCTCAAAGGGGCTCATGAGGCTATAGTGAAGACATTGGTGAGGACTGTAGTTATATGATGACACACACTTCCAAGGTTCATGCACATGCCTTGCAGGTTAGCAGGTGAATGTCTTAGTTCTTCAACACCTCCAGTAATTTTTGTCCTTAATTTGTTTTACCATAGATTAGCTCACTTGAGATTTTATCTCAATCTTCTCTCTCTCCCTCTCCTGCTCTCTCTCTCCACTTCCTTTCTTGCTCTTCTCCCATTATCTTTTTCTCTTCTTTCTCTTCTCTCTCTCTCTCTCTCTCTCTCTCTCTCTCTCTCTCTCTCTCTCTCTCTCTCTGTGTCTCTCTCTCTCTCTCATTTTGTTTGTTTTTCCTAGAACTCCTCTTGATATCAAACCATCTCTATTAGTTTGCTAAGGCTGCCATAAGTTTCAGACACTGAGTGACTTAAACAAGATAAATTTATTTGATCACAGTTGTGGAGCCTAGAAGTCTAGAAGGTGTCATGAGGGTTAAGTTTCTTATGAGTCCCCTCTGTTTGGCTTATAAATTGTCATCTTTTCCCTCTATTTTCATGTGATTTTTCCTCTGTGTGTATCTGCAACTTAATCCCCTCTTTTTTTTTTCAGTACTAGGTTATTGAACCCAGGGTATTCTATCACTGAGCTACATCCCTAGTCCTTTTTATTTTGAAATAGGGTCTTGCTAAATTGCTGAGGCTGTCCTCAAAACTGAGATTATCCTGTCTCAGCCTCCCAATACTAAGATTACAAGAATGCACCACCATGCCAACCTTAATCTCATAAAAATACTAGACATATTGGAGGGGACCACCTGTCTGATCTCCCTTTGCCTTATTTGCTTCTTTAAATGCCTCATCTCCAGTAATCACCTTCTAATATCAGTACTTGCCATGTGAATGTTAGAGGGAACCATTCAGCCCATAATTCCATTATTTGTACTTTTTGTGTTTTGTTAACTTCCCTTTATACTTTCTAACCTTTATTTCAGTTTTCATTTCTCCTTCCTTAACCTATTTACCTCATGTCCTCAACTCTATCATTTAGACAACCTTATTGGTTAGGTGCTTGCCATACTGGCTGCCTATTATGTGTGAAGGAATTAATATGTGATAATTTAAATTCTCTGAAAGTTAGATTTAGGGCTTCTCTAGAAAGTTTTAAACTTGCATATGATGTTCTCTTAAAGAAGATATGGTTATAATCTAAATTACGTGCAAAAAAACAAAACTGCTTTTTGAGCACATATAAGAACAAAGGAAAATAATCTTTAATAGTTTAGAAGGTATGTCTGTGCATCTTTTTTAGTCTTTGAATGCCCTGTAGAGATTCCAGAAAGATATAACACTATTTAGAATGGCATCTGAGAAGCAAGTGGAGGCTAGGAGAAGAATGAAATCAAAAGAGTCTCTAGTGTCTTACAAGAAAGATGCTATCATAAGTAAGAAGGTGGTAGAGAACATACTATTAAGAACATTCACTGGATGTGGTGACCCACATCTGTAATCCTAGTATTTGGGAGGTTGATATTGGAGGATCACAGGTTGAAGGCCAGCCTCATCAACTTAATGAGACCCTTAGCCATTTAGCAAGACCCTGCTTCAAAATAAAAATAAAGTAAAAGGGGTTGGGCATGTAGTTTGGAGGTAGAATGTCCCTGGATTCAATTCCTAGTACTCTCAATCTAAAAAAAGAATATGCACTGATGGTTCACAATTGCCAGTGTTTGTTCTTCATGAGTGTATGGGAAGCATCTGAATCTTTCCCCAGAATGCCTACTAATTACCTGCCTGTTGTTTAGCTAATCCTCAACTGCTGCCACCACACCCTGGTTTCCCTTTGAAACTCTGCAGCCCAAAAGTTATGTCAGCATTCTCAGGTGATCTTAATGTATCCAAGTTCTCTCCTGCTTCTCTTATCCTGTAATGTGCTGTTGATTCCAGTTGTCTAATCTTGTTGAGTAAGAGCCAGAATTATTGTAATCTCATCATTCAGTCTGTTAATGCTTAAAATATGCCTGGTAAAAATAAGGAAGGCTTATAGGTCCTCACAGCAAAGCTATTAGTCTTTACCTTGGGCAAAGCTTGATAGATGTTTGGGAATAATTCTTTTCAAAGACTGGAGTGCACTGTATATTTTTCTAAATGCGGGGCCAATGCCATATTCAATTAGAAAAATAGAAAAGGGGTCTCTGTGAAAAGAACTATTTAAAAATATTAAAAGAGCCTTTATTGAAAACGTGGTTTTATGGCAAAGAAAGGAAAACTATCCCCCCACTTCCAAAGTTCACCAGAAGTAAAGAAGGAAATTAGAAGTCAAAATAAAATTGATAATACACAAAGATATGGCCAATGGCCATTGGACAAAAGAAGTACCAAAGTACCCCATTTCCAAACTTTACCAAAGGTGTGGTAAGAGGTACTGCAATAAATAACACCATATTCTTCAAGTCAGGTCAAAGTTATGTAATCTTTCTTGCCTGCCAGGTTAATCATATCCCTGGTCATATTGCCTTTAATATAAAAAGGATATGATAAATCAAACCTGTGTGCGTTCTTGGTAGTTTAATCCATTCTGTTAACCCAGCCAGAACAAACTGCAATAGAAGAATGTTATGCCTCGGAAAACTATTTATTTAGTACATTTCAATGCTACACAAAGCTTTATTTCTTAATATGGTCTATTATTTGTTACTGGAAAGAAAGCAGAGTAAGATATGGCCCTTTGGGGAGATGGTTAAATAAGAAATACATTTCCAGATGATATCACATGCAAATAGCACTCTGAAATCACTAGACATCAAAATTAATTAGGCTGAATCCTTCGCTTTGTTGTGTGTAAATCTCTAAACTTACTGCAGCTCTAGGAACATCAAGCCTCAAGTCAGGAGGAAAGTATGGTTACTATTCCTTTTTATTTCCCATTCTCTTTATTCTTAACACAGGAATATCACTGAAAAAATATTATATTAATCTTCATCACAAAATTACCATAAAAATATTTTCTGGTTTTCAACACCTTGTAAATGTATCTGATTTTTCACCCCCAAATGAACCTTTGGTGCTGATTCTGAGAAGGAGAATCTATGTAAAATAGGGATTCCATCATTGTTTCCCTCCTGGGTCTTAATTATGGAGATTGTTTAGCCAATAATAGACCAATCTCTGTTAGGCATCCTGACAGGGATGACATTAAACATATTCCTCAACCAATAGGCCTTGGGGCCAGTCATAATACAACTCTGTCTTGGGCCTTCTGATGGAATGAATATTGCCCGTTCAGTTGTTGAATCACCATGGAAGAACGGGAAAGAAGCAGGAGTTGGGATGCACTTTGGGGAAAACACAATCCAACTCATAACAGGAAGAAAACGCCCTGGAAAAATAATTGTAGCATTCTGTTTGACTGATGAGAACTTAATATGAGAAGCAGTTGTTCCAAAGTGGGGTACATACATTAGGTAGAAAACATACAACGTGAACACTGTAATTTTATAGAATGTGTGTTTCTATTAATACTTATTCTATTATTTTGAATTTCTATTGTAATATGCTTATAATGTATTGAATGTCTTCATATAGTAGTAAATGTATACACGTTTCTAAACAAATAGATACAGATACAATGTGGGGGCCAATGGTCAGGAAGTTCTATTGATGGTGGTTGGAGAAACATGAGCAAAAAGGTTTTTATACCATAACAGTACTAGGACTAGCATAAAAATACTACTAGTAGTAGGAAGTGTGAAGGACATCATAGTTGCAAAGAAAATCTCCTTGCATGGTTTTCATAGACCCAATTCAAGGTAGATTAGGCAAGCAATGAGATTACTAAGCAAAAAATAAATAAATAAATAAATAAATAAATAAATAAAATAAAATCACCCACAATTTCAAAAATGTCTTCTCTCAAAAGAAAATTAAAAATGACTTTTCTCAAATCAAGAGGGCTTGAGGGTACCAGCTCCCAAGCTCAGGAGCACTTAACACATGCAAAGATGACAGAGATGAAAACACACTCTGGGGATGAACAGATGTGAAGAAGCAGGGAAGGGAGGGACATTTTACAACCATGACCTTGCCCCAGAAACTACATAAAGTAGTTCTATGAGTTGCTTTTTTAATGTCTAATGCCAACTGGATTATCTTCTCCATCAGGTAGGGAAAGTTGTGGCATGCTAACTTTGGAACATTACCAAAATGTTCCTTTCTCACTTAGCATTTTCAGCGAGCTCCTAGAACAAAGCAAAAGCCTGTGAGCCTGGAGTCATTTTCAAGCTGTTTTCCTACTTCAGTAAGATAGGCACAGTGCTTATATGGTATTTCTTAGGATTGTCCTGTAAGAAGAAGTCCAGAAAATTAGTTAGAGATGAGCTTGGCTGTGTCATCTTTTTTATTATTAATTCTGTGGAACATTTTTGTGGGGTCAATTTTGAATAAGGATTGAGCATTATAGTACTTTATACCATTAGTTTTGCGCATTCTTGTGATTGTCCACCAGGGAACATTTTCTAATATTCATATTACATTTTTCTTTTATAATTTCTTGCCTCATTACTCCTATTTATGTTATCTTCAGCCTAAGTCTTCCCTTATCTTCCTTGGGCTTTATCCTCTAATCATTGAATACGGGTGTTTTCTTTCTGCTCACTTTGAGTTATATGGTTACATGTTTTTTAGGTAATATTTTGCTCATAGTTATACAGAAATGATGCTACAGCACTATTGCCTATAAATGCTCAGAAACAGAAGAGTGCAATGCTTCCTTATTTCCTATCTACGCTGCTATTCTATTTCCAAAAGGTTCTCTAATGTAAGTAAAATGAAAGCTACTGGAATTGCAGCCCACACCTTCTTATTTAACTGAAAGTATGACTAGTCTTTCAAGCTTTATATTCCTTAGCATGATCCCTTTTCTGTGAAGATAGAAGAGTGGACAGGGAATTCTGATTGGTTTCTTCTTGTGCTAGCTGGAGCTATAAGACTCTTGTTCCCTATCCTCTCTAATTACTTTCTCATAGATACTAAACTACACCCTGAGCATCTAGAAGGATTAAACACTGATCAAAGGCAGGTTTAGCTGTATCCTCAGGACAAGCTGATTCAATGAAGAAAAGCTCAGGCTCTGGGAGAGCTTTTAGAAAGAGGAATAAATTAACAATTAGTATTTAACAGCAGTAGGAACTGCTGAGTGCAAAGAGAGCAAGCCAATCTGACTTTTTATGGGACTTGAGATATTTGAAGTGATGGGATGGGGGAAAAAAAACTGTTCCAATTAGTAGGACACAGTGCAAAGATGTGAGATGTGGCATTCTGTTGTAGGCCACTAGAGCCCATTCCTTCTCCTAAAACAGACATTGGCCATTTTGAGTAATTTTTATCAATGTTATAATTTCATGTGTAGTACTTGGGGAGGGGGTGGTTAAGGTGATAGCCATTTCTGAAATCACTGATGTCTATTTAAAGGCCTTACTACAATTAAGTATAGCATAGCATTCCCCTTTGCATGAACTACATTCTCTCTTGACAAACTCTGTTAATAAATGTCCTTATTTAAGAAATAGATTTTCTTACTAATCTACTAGGATTCTCTCTGGTTAGGTATAAACCGAAATGGCCAACTATGATGTGTTCTTAGTCAGCATTCTCACTCTTGTGACCCAATAAACCTGATGACACAACTTGGAAGAAGGAGATTTATTTGCTCACAGTTCTGGAGATTTCTGTCCATATTAGGCCAGCTGAAGTCTACAGAGCTCAGAGTATGACATGAGGAAGAGAGAGAGAGAGAGAGAGAGAGAGAGAGAGAGAGAGAGAGAGAGAGAGAGACAACAAACAATGGCTCATATTATAGATGCTGGAAGCAAGAGGGAGCTCCTGAAGCAGGTTCATGGATTCATGCACAGTCCCCAAGGACACACCCCTCATTACATACTTCCTCCAGTCACACCTACCCGCCTGGGTTACCATGCAATGAGTCCACTACAATGGATTCATCCACTGATGAGATCAGAGCCCTCATCATTCAATCATTTGGTCTTTAACCATTAACATATGAACTCTTTAGGGGGCATTCTATAACCAAACCATAACACTGATAAAATTAGAGATGACATTAACAAATAATTCATATTAAAACATAAAATTCAGGTCTTTGGCAATCACATACAGAACTGTGGTTTGCCACAATTAATTAGGTGTCCAATTAATTACTGCAATTTTCAAATTCCCCATGTTCAGTAATAACACGCATTTGAAGTGCTATTTGTGAAAGCAGAACTCACTGGTCATTAAACATGCAACTACCCATGAGAAAATACACAGTGCATTCTTGCTTATAGGAAATGCTATCAGCAGACTAAGTAAGCATTACTCCACTCTTTTACACCAAATGCTCATTTTATTCTGCAATTTTATCTTAAAATATTATAGCTGGCCATGGCCTTATGAGTCTTCAGTGCAGTATCTGCATTGTTAATAAAGAAATAAAGTTCAAAGGAGGTAAATTGATGCCCATAAGTTGATGCAACTAATAGAAACCTTATAGCTCTTCCTGTCCAACCCAAAAGATAATGACTGTGTGAGCATTGCATATTTCGTACATTTTTAAAGGCTACATCTAGGAAAAACATCATATTGTGTCATATGTGGATGAATTGTGACACTGATGCCATCACTAGGGATTTAAAAAAAATTCTAAAGCAACATTCCTCATACAGGTTGCTCAATGCCAGGAACGTCTTCTTTATATACTGTTAAACCCCAGTACCTATCACAATACTTGGTGCTTAGCTGTAACTCAATACATATTTGTTGAATAAATGTATACGTATAGTTTTGTCTTCAACTAAATCTACATAATTTCATGATATTATACATGATGATGATTTTTGTACCAGTGCAATTTTTCACATGCTCACTTGTTTTATTTCTCATCATATCAAATTTTCTTTAAGATTTGAAATTTTCTGAAATGACATTCTTAGTATCATTTATATATGCCAAAAGTCCAGTTAGATAATATTTATCCATTTTTTTCCAGGAAGGTAAAAAAATGAGTGTTTTTTTGTATTTCAAAACCAGTCCTAACTAAACCATATCCCTGCCAGATGTTATAACTCACATTCTTTGTACAATTTGTAACTTAATGGAACATTTTCTTCTGAACAATTGGATTTCAGGGAGCAGATTTCTTAAAGAAAGAACATTCTATTCTCTGCTAAAGTATTAAGATAAACCCTGAGACAAAAGTTTTCTTTCTATGTATATACTTGAGCTTATTTGGCATATTTTAGTGGATATTTGGGAAGTAGCATGGAATATCTCAAAGTTAAATATACATGTGTATAAACAAATTAATATGTAATATACAATATGTATGATTTGTGGGAATGATGGCAGAATGATTTCTTTTTATTAAATTAAGATTTTATGATAACTCATGTACAATATATGGTTTTAAGCAATACTATCTGACATCACCTTTATCACACTTTGGCTGTATATCTGTAGGGTTTAGTAGTGAAACAAACTCAGAAGTAAGTAAGCAAATCAAGGATTTATTCAGGAAGCCTTCTAAATCCTTCCAAGTGGCTTTTGCAGCATTTTGATAAGAAGCCCTTGAATGCTGTCCTTGGTGCTGAACTACTTTTTATTGATTTACACAGCTTCCAAGAAGGCATTGAACACGTTTGACCAAATTTACAAATGGCACACATGCCAGATAAAAATGGACAGGGAACCAACATTTCTTGTATACATCCCTTATGCTTGGCTTTTTTGTATCTCTCAATCCTTTCAGAGAACCTATGATGTAAAATTATTTTTTTCTCTAGATAGAACAACTGAAAATAAAAATACGTGAGGTTTAAGATCATGGTCTTGAAAAACATAGCTGGAATAGAATTCAGGCAGGTCTTCCTGGTTCTAGAGACTATCTTTTTTATATTAGAACAAGTAAATAACTGGAGGAGAGTGGTGATGGGGAAGGAAACAGAAACACTTCCATTTACTTTCTGTACATATGTGAGAATACCACTTCCAATCTCAATATCATGTATAGGGAAGGGGAGAGAGTGGGAAGGGACCTGGGGGAAAGCTTGCCAAGTGCTACGTGCATGTATGTCACTATCACCCTGAATTACTTTATTATGTGAGGCTACAATGTGCTAATAAATATACACACACATACACATACATATGAAAGTTAAGTAAGTACGATTAGCTTAGAGAAGACCTGTTTGACACAAATTTATGAAAAGCAGGTCAAGGGATTTCAGCTCACCACTCATTCAAGCCGCTAAAAGAAGTGCAAAGTGTAAATAATTCCATTGGAGCTAGCACTGGTCAGACCACATGAAACGTATATTTAGGCACATCACTGCATTCCCAAACTAGGAAGCATTCTGGAAACCAGAACTTGAAGACAGAAGTGTGTTCTGAGTGTGTACCATACAGGTGACAGTTGCAGGACTGAAACATGCTCAGGATAACTGGAGTGACAGTAGGGGAGGGATGGGGGACAAAATATTTGTTGCAAGGTATATTCTGAATGGTATTTTTTTAGTATGTGTTGCAAAAAATTCTGAATGGTAATTTTGAATGAGAAATTACTTGTGGTCAATACAGTTTTAAGGGGAAGAAATGGAATTCATGTTTAGAGATTGAAAGACCAACTAATAATCAATATAAGGAAACACTTTCTAATGGTTTAAACCCAGAACCAATGAGGCAAGAAACAGTAGTTTCATATTTAGTTTAGATGTATGTGGCATTATTCTTAGAACATTACAATGTTATTGATATTGCATATACCAAAATTCTAGTAATAGGATGGCCCCTCCCCTCACAGATAATTGCATATGGGGATGTTTGTTTCCACAGCATGGGGATAAATTAATAGTAAGTCATCTTTATCATTTCTATTGCTGGTACTGAAAGTATTTGTTAAGCATCAGGAATGTGGAACTGATGATTGTGAATGTGAATATGGAAAGAGATTTCTCAAAACAAACCAATAGATAAATCTGAGTTCAGGTGTAGGGGCCCTCACCTTATTGGCCATTGATGTAGCCCAAAAAGAACTTTGCCAGAGACTGTGTCAGTATTGTTGAATTAAAGCAGGAAGAATCAGGCCTATATAAAGAGCAGGTTAGATCAGGGAATCATTCTGTGAAAACTTTTGTAACTGAGATGGGAGACTTTTGCCTTCTTTTGAAAATCAGATAAAAAATGCTGAACAAAATGCACACATATGTGCAAAGGTAGACTTTTGTGCTAAATTTCAGAGAAGCAAGAACTTGTCAATACAGAACCCCAAATATCAATTAATCAGATGAAACGGGTTTGCAGGAAGAGAAAATACTCTATTTAGTTAAATAACATAACCCTAGATATTCCAGGTATATTTAGTAATGTACTATGAATCCTGCATCAAATAAAGAGATTTGTGATTTTTGTCAGAACTATATAGCTTCTTGGAACAGAAGCAGAGAAAATGTGCAGTAGGTTTGAAAATTAGCAATGGGGTGATGTCATAAAAATCTGTGGATGCACAGGTAGGTGAATGTGATCACGTACATTTGAGATAATGAGTCCTTAGAATTGGGACTAGATAGAGGAAATAAAGTCAGAAAACCATCAAGTCATCTTTTCTGAGAATGAGAATATCTGTGGAGTTGTAACTAGAATTTCCTAATATCTAACCTAGTAGTCTTGTGCAGTTCTTGGAAACAAGTTTGCTTATATCAATATGAAATACATGTATATGTATGTCATATGTAGGTTTGTAATATATGTATATGTATATGTTTGTGTGTATGTGCATGTGTGTGTGTAATAAGAGAAGAAAATAACCATAAATAATCAGGAAGTTGTCAGAGCTCTTTGTACTTTAAAAACTCCTGCTGCCCTCTTTGTCTAAACATATCATTGCAGTATGAATCCTGAATTATTCATGGAAACATAAGGTCTGTATTTGTCTGTATACATTTGTTTCTGACTTTTTATTTCTATCATATCCACCCCATTCTCTGGCCTGTTTGCTTCTTCCTTTTTCTGTTTTTCTTTCTTGATGGGACTGTGAAGAAGAAACATTTGAATAAGCTATTTTATTGCTTTCTTCTTTCCTTTAACATATGGCATTTGCTTAACCTCTTGGAGAGTTGTGATTTCCTGGCCCCAGAATTCTGATGCTAAAGTTAATGAGAAGTGTTGAACTAACACACTGAGGTTAGGAAGGCAGGAGTAAGCAGTTTGCTGTGCTAGCATTGACAAGGTGACAGAGGGCCCATGCTTGCCTTACATGTTGGCACTTCCCAGTTTTACATCCCAGGTCACTCTTGCTCAAGGAGCGACTTTATTGTTCCCTGAGCATACATTTGGTAGGGCATACATTTGGTAGTTTCTCAAACTTATTGAAAAGTGGTGGATGAATAAAGTGTGTATTATGTAAATAGGAAAGTAAAGACTCAGATACTAAATTACTCGCTAATCCCCACTATCATTTAGTACCCTGATAGCAATTGTTAATGTAAATCACTCTGTGTAGCACTCTGTAAGCAAACAGTCTAGGAAATTTTTCCTCAGGTGAAAGAGTGTGTGTGTATGTGTGTGTGTGTGTGTGTGTGTGTGTGTGTGTGTGTGCGTGTGTGTGTGTTTGTGCGTGTGTGTACATGAGTGCACACACATATGCAGATTTGCACATGCTTGTTCAAGAAGGTCTTTCTCTTCTTGTCAAGCCTGCAGCTGTCAGCCATGCCCACAGGTATTGCCTAGAATCAGCATGCAGGACTATAAGCAGCCTGCCATCATGCATATGTGCTGTAGTTCACACTCTGACTTGTCTGTGTGCACAATTCTATCTTGCCAATTAGAGGACAGGGCAGTTGTGAAATATGACTTCTCCTTGAAATGCATAGTTGCTTTTCTCCCTCCAAAAGGGAAAAGTACTACTCTTGTGGGAATGGCAGAGAAGGGGGTCTGTGCATGCCCTCTACCATTGTGGTTTTGATGTCTAAATCTTCTAGAGAGTATTGCCGCCGTGATGAGATAAAAGCGGCTGCCTTTCCAAGAGCTGTCCATTTGCATTGATATTTACATTCTTTGCCAAAGTGACATCATTACCATTTGCTTAGTATTTGCACCACAGGGATGTGTTTTACATAATTTAATACTTGGAAGTGATGATAATGTATTTCAGATGGGCAGCAGAGGCCACAGGGTGCTGAATCTCATCCCCTTCCTCCTCCAAGACCTCAGTACATAAATGAGTCCCTAGTCCATCTTCCTAAATCATATCAACAGTATCACTTTTTAGGTGCCAACAATGTGTCTGGCACTGGGCTAGCTACATCTCTCTGTACTTTTGTTCAGCCCTGTGATAACAGAATGAAGTTAGGTACCATTATCCCCATTACACAGTAAGGGAACTCAAGCAAGAAAAGTGCATATCTTGCAAAGGTATGAATTCAGGGACATCTATCTCCAAGTGTTTACCCTTTATGCTATGCCACTCTGTAGCCCATCTTATAGCTTACTTGTTCTTTCAGACTTGAAAAGTGGGAAACCTCATTTGAAATGAAGAAAAAGAATATTGGAGGACTCTGACCTTGGTCCATTTCTGCCTCTTTCATTCCCATCTTTACTCCAGGTGTCCAAAAATCTCTCTTTGAAATGAATATAAAAGATCCATGTTTGCCCTGAGATAAAGCCATGTGGCAATGTTGGTAGCCAGATTATATAACCATACTAGTTGACACTTATTTGAGTGTGTTTCTTCTTAGTTGTATTCATGGACAGAGGTTTGTTAAAAGAATAAATGAAGAGCAATTATTTGTAATGTCCTACATAGGTATAACGCCTTTTACATGGTTTCCCTCTGATTGTACCTTCTCCTAACTGCCCCATCCCCATCATCCTCCATCATTATAAGTGTGGAACTTCATTTTCAAAAAGGACTAAAATATATTGCTCAGTCTCTAATCTAGAGATGGAAATTTAGAAGCATCTTTGCTCTTGTTTTTCCTCCCTCCCTTCCTCCCTCTTTTATCCCACACCATGTACTCCAGAACTACAGCTTACGGGAAGTAGGCATTTCAAGCCAAATAGTATTTTCCATGATATTCCTCAAAGGACTTTTGTTTTTTAAAGGATATATCACTGCATTTGCCATGCTCCCAGCAATGTTGTAGCTTGGAAGAGTCTATTACTCTACTTGCAACTCCTTGGCATAGTCTCATAGATTCTCATCTTTTTCTTGTAACGCCATAGATAATCTTGATTTAAGGAATAGACTTGGAGAGATGAGCGTTCCAGCCTTCTTGGAACATGCCCATTTACTAATTCTACAGTCTACCATATATATGTGGCCCCAGTTTCCTCTACCTACATTGCTCTTCCCCTACCTAAGAGTCAAATACCATGCTGCTTCTCAGCCCAGTCCCAGATGCCACCCTTGTCCCATGAAATCTCTACTCTCTTCCAGTTGAAACTTGTTTAATTCCATATCAGTGTAATATGTGTCCTGTACATCTTAATATATTAATCCCATTTGCCTTATTATTATGTTATATAAACATGTGTTCAGTCCTTAGATTATATTTACTTTGAGGGCAGTGCCCTTCTATGACCCTTTCACATGGTCTTCGCTAACTTACAAAAGTATTTGGTTCACCGATATATAGAAAAGCAAAGCTTTTATTTTCTTTGACTCTGATTTTGATTCAAGAGCAGTTATGCAGTTCAGGTCTCTCTCTCTCTCTCTCTCTCTCTCTCTCTCTCTCTCTCTCTCTCTCTCTCTCTCTCTCTTTTCTTTTGCAGTATTTGGGATTGAACACAGGGGCATTCTGCCTCTGAGCTATACCCCCAGTCCTATTTTTTTATTGTTTATTTTGAAACAGGATCTCACTAAGTTGCAGAGAGCCTCACTAAGTAGCTGAGGCTGGCTACAAACCCAGAGCCTCTGGTTTCAGCCTCCCAAGTATTGGGATTACAAGTGTGTACCACCACACCCTGCTCGGGTTTCTCTTAATATCTTTCCCCTATTGATGGTGGCTTTCTTGAATATCCTATAATTAGTGGTGGAAATAATCAGAAACATTAAATAATGAAAGGTATCTTATATATGATGAAGATAAGTTCTCAAGTGAAACACACAAATAAAACTCATTAGTGTAACTGCAGTCCCAATGTAAAAAGTTTTTTTCAGGGAGCTAAAGTTTTGGTCAGGACTTGGAGAAATATATGTTATCACAGGATAAAAAGGCGGTGGGGAAGCTGGTCATTGCAGGTAATCACATGAAGACCCAGCAAGCATCCACAAAACATTTTCAGTAAAGGGCAAGAGAGTAAATACTTCAGGCTTTTTCAGAGAAGATTACATAATTATAAGATGAAATTGTGGGGCCCTTTGCTCCAAAAGCAACAACAAAGTACCATTAAAAGTATTAAAACAGAAAGTATTTTTCTTTCTTCCAATTTCTCTCTCTTTCAACTTTTCATGGTGTTTTATACTTGCTATTTAGTGTGATACTAGGAAAAGGGAAATTTAAAATTTAAATTATTAGCATGAAGTTTTCTATCCACCTTACAGTATTACTCTTAGATTTCAAGAAAATATTTTATTGAATTTTCATAATTATTAAAATAGGAAACCTCTCTTATTTAATAGCTCATTCAGTGCATACATTTTTTCTAAACAAATGTGGAAACAAAACACCGACTAATTCAATTGTTTATATTTCACTTCTGATATGCATTCTATGAATGTTCTCTTCCTTTGGGTACTAATGAATAAGAAAGGACTGAAAATTAAACATATACCCACAAATAAAACTATGAACTACAATATCTTTCTTTTCTCTTCTTTGTCCTAATTTTTAGCTTAGGTTGTTGGATAATTCATATAAGTAACAAGTATATGAAGATATGATCAGGTTCCTTCATCATTCATATGTCTTAGAATGCCACTGCTTACTTTCTTTGAATCAAGTGTTAGTTCAAATGGAAAACAGCCCGTATGGGCTGTCAGAGTTGTAGCTTACCTGGTAGTTGATGGAATACACTTTTTATTCACATTGAGTTCCATCAAACATGCATCATAGACCTCCAGAATCTGTCCTCATGGAACATTACAAGCACTCTTTGTGATGGAATGTAGTAAGACAATGGATATGTTTATTCTATATCCACATAGATGTGTATTTCTCTTTTGCTGGGTGTGGTAGCACATGACTTTGAATCTCAATACTTGGGAGTCTGAGGCAGGAGGATTGCAAGTTCTAGTAGAGTCAAGGCAATTTAGTGAAAACCTGTCTCAGAATAAATTAAAACAAAAAAGGGCTGGGGATATAGTTCTGTGGTAAAATATCTTAGGTTCAAACCCCAGTAACACACACACACACACACACACACACACACACACACACACACAGATACATGTGTATCTCTTTTGCCCTTGCATATGCTTAAATATTTCATTAAGATTCACTTAGAGTATACAAGTTCAAAGATTAAATTATTAAAAGTTCCAAATGATGACATGAAAACATTAAGCTGAGAATAGGTTGTGTGAGGTCTTGTGTGGCTGTACAGGTTGCATACCTGTGAAGGTGCTCTAGGCTTTGCTAGTCATATAGCCTGCCTCAACTATCTAACAATTGTGGCTCTGTCCAATAAATCTTTGATTATGATAACAGGTGGCTGCCAGGGTTTGGACAAGGGAACACTGTTTGGTGATTCCTGGTTATATAAAACATGGAGATGAATATAGGAGTTGTCTGAGAACTGGTTGCCCAATGGGAGATAAGTCTGAGAAGGGTGGGAGAAGGCCAATTATGGAGGGCCAGGCTAAATTGTTTGCATATTTCCCCCTAGGGGACAGAAAATGATTAATAGTTTTAAACACTGAATTAACATGATTAAAAGAGTTCTTTAGTGAATTAATATAAAGGTGGTGTACCAGAGAGAGAGAAAGGGGTGATTCTGGCCATAGATAGCCTAGGAAAGAAGATACTATTAGTGTCCAAGCATGAGGTGACAAAAACTGAAAATATTAAGAAAAGATTTGCAATGGTGGAATAATTTGATTTGAGAGGAATTTTCAATGAGGAGTTATTGGGATGTGCTTAATGATTCAGTATTGGGGCTGAGAGAAGAAAAGAAAGACAATGCCAGGGTCTTCACTGGACCTTTACTGTGTGCATCTCTTATTTTCTAGGATGATCAAACAGAGATGGTTGATGAGCTTTTGATTTTAGGTCACTGTAGAATTTGGGGCAATTCCAGGTGATGTTGGGTTGCTGAGGATACATGAAGCTTGCACGACATTCTAGGAAAGAATAAAATACAGCACTGTAGACATATTTTGGCATTACCCTTACTACGTTTCAAACTAAGTTATTATTTTACTTTCCTCTCTATCCTTTTCTAGAAATATTAAGAAGCTCATGTTTGGCCATTGTACTAGAGTAAAATAAAATAAATCAATAAATAAAAATGAGGTGAGATAAGTCATGTTCATAGTAAAGATTCCACTTTATCGTCAGTGAATCTGATGGCAAACCCATGTTGACTCAAATAATTAAATTTCTCTTTTGGCTAACCAAGTATGGTAACCTAATCCTTTCCCCAAAATCACAGACTCAAAAATTTTACCCCATGTAGTGTGTCTGGCTGACTGTTCTCTTTAAAGATGACAAGGTAAGTGCCCTCTCAGATACTGAAAGTCTTGGGTTTCCTCTAGTAATTTGGGATGTTGGTCACTAAACTGTGTATCAGCAAATACTTTGTCTATATAAAAAAATGTAAATGAGATTTCTGTCTACAAATATGAATTGAGGATGTACTGAATCGTGGCCCTATGCTTAAACATAGGGTATATAGGATGTCCATAGACTTGCCTAGACAGAGAGCACTATCTGGCTCAGGGCCCTGCAATTCGGTTCCATTGTTTAACCGTAATCCATCTATAGGGCAGAAATGAACTGCTAGGATTCAGAGGCCCTAGTTATACTGCTATTAGACATAGAAAACCCACAGCAAACTAGAATGCCAAAATTTAAGAGCTCTGCCTCAAACTTTCTAAGGTCACTTTGCTTTTCAATTAATTCATGCTCTTAAAATTCAGCTGAGAAAGTAATAATTGAAATTTTATTTAGAGGAAATTTTGACTATCAAAAAGCTAACACAGTTTTCAGGACAATAATTCTTGGTTTCACATCACCTTTAAACTTTAGAAAGCAAGTGCTAACACTTCTGTTTAAATGCATTTTGCAAGAATGATTTTCACACTATCAAATTATTGGTTCTTATCCTTATCTTTCATCCTGTTCTGTTATCTATCAAGATATATCAAAGGATGCATATCCCCTTGCCTATAGTATAAAAAGATCTCAATTTTTTTTTACTTATTAAAGACTTTTGCTTTGTGTGTTTGTAGGGTTTGTGTGTGTGTGTGTGTGTGTGTGTGTGTGTGTGTGTGTGTATTACATGCTATAGCTTTCTTGTTATTGGCATTGTTGAGACATTTAGACTGTATTTAATCCAGACAGAAAGTTGATTTGATTCAGACAAATTCCCCAGATGAAGGAATGTGCTGATTAGATAGGAGAGTATATGTGTGTTTTAGAGTGATGGCAGCTTGGTATTGTTTTAGGTTTGTTCCCTACTTGCATAGCTGTATCCAGCCATCATGCTTACTACACACACACACGTGTGTGTGTGTGTGTGTGTGTGTGTGTGTGTGTGTGTGTGTGTTAATGACATAAGAATCTGCATCCTAACTAGTTTGCTTTCCTTTGATATTAGTTTTTATATATGTATGTATGTATGTTTAGATCCTATCAGAATTCTGCTTAAAAATCAGCATGGCCTTTAATGTATCAGTCTCATTTCCTGCAATTCACCAGCACACACTTGTGGCTCCAGTTCATACCCAGCACTTCCTGCACCTTCAACATCTTTTAATTTGTACACCTTTCTACGTGCCATTTCCTCTAAATGCCATTTCCTAGTAAAGTTCTACTCATCCTTTAAGACCAGGGTCAGATGGCACCTTCCTTACAAATGAGTTGATTGAGCTATTGTTTTATGGACTATTTCATTTAGAAGCATTACTTGAATGCCTGCTATGTTCTGGGAACCTCTCTCGATAAGGGACTCACACATTCCTTCCTCTGGGTTTTCTCACCACTTGGTATTCATAGTTATTATCCATCCTCACTAGGTTGTAATTATCTGGAATGCATCCCTCAATAGATTATCAGGCCTTTGCAAGGACAGAGTTGATTTACTGATTGTCATATTCATAGCAACTAATCTAGTGTGGGACCATGGTAGAGACACACTGAATGTTTGCTGATTCATTTTATCAAGAGACTTTCCTGGTATAAACATTGATGTCCATGTATCGCTATCATATTCTGACTTCAGTTCCTTTGGAAAGATACCCAGAAGTAGTATAGCCAGATCATATGGTGGATCTGTTCCCAGTTTTCTGAGGAATTTCCATAATGATCTCCAGAGTGTCTGTACTAATTTGCAATCCCATCAACAGTGTATAAGGTTCCTATTTCCCCACATCCTGGCCAGCCTTGATTATTTTTTGTATTCTTGATGATTTCCATTCTAATTGGGGTTAGATGTAATCTCATTGTAGTTTTGTTTTGGATATCCCCAGTTGCTAATGATGTTGAACTTTTTTTATGTATTTATTAGCTATTTGTATTTCTTCTTTTGTGAAGTGTCTATTTAGTTCAATTATCCCCCCTTTTTTGATTATTTGTGGTTCTTAGGGTTAAGTTTTTTAAGTTCTCTGTATATTTTAGATATTAGTCCTCTGTAAGAGGAGTAACTGGCAATGATCTTCTCCTGTTCTATAGACTCTCTCTTTAGACTCTTGAACCATCCTGGATGTCCATCAACAGATGAATGGATTACAGAACTGTGGTGTACAGAAACAATGTAATTTTACTCAGCCATTAAGAAGGACAAAATTATGTCATTTGAAGGAAAAATGGATGGAACTGGAAAATATTATGCTTAGTGAAATTAGTCAGTCCCAAAAAGTGAAGGGTCATACAGTTTTTCTCATATGTGGAAGCTAGGGAGAAATTGTGATACAAGAGTAATTCCAGATAAAGGAGAAGAAATCACAGTGAGTGATAGAGGGGATCTAGGGAAGGGAGGTGTGGTGTGTGTGTGTGTGTGTGTGTGTGTGTGTGTGTGTGTGTGTGTGTGTTTTGGTGGGGGACCAACAAAATAAACACTTCAAATGATGCTGTGTATATACACACAATTATCAATGCCAATCTCAATATCAAGGATGGAGAAGGGGAGAGAATGGGATGGGATCCAGGGAGAAGTGCTATGTGCGTGGTATATTCCTATCGTACTCTGAACTTCATTATGATGTGTGAGTACACTGCACCAATTAAAGTACATTAAGAAAGGGGGAAAAAAGAGAGAATTTAATTTCCTGGGCGCTACTAGGTGAGTTGCCTTCCTTACGTATATAATGACCAGTATTTTCTGTGTTCTCTAACTTTGCATCCCAGATTAGATAAACTAAAGCTTTATCCTGACCAGCCATCCTTCTCTTATTCTCATCCTGTTTTTCCAGCACTCCCCTGAACCCTCCTGCTGTGTGCAAAGTTCCAATCCTTGGAAAACACCATGCAGTGCTTTCATTCTAAAGGGGAGCAATTCAAAGCGTTTCTCTGGTAATTTAAGCACACAGCAGCTACCTTTGCAAAAGCCCAGTTGCTAAATTATCCCCTCGGCTACTCATTTTAGAGGAGGAGGGGAAAAAAACACTGGGGAAAGAAAAGACTCTCCTAAGAAAAGAGACTGTATTTTCTTTGGATTTAGCCTTATTCCTCTCTACCTCCTCTTCATTCAGCTCCTGGTGTGGCACGTTCTGGTACTTTTCCTTTTAATGTTTTAAATGCCACAACTGCCTGTCATAAACCACCTCCTTAATTATGCAGAAGTGGAGCTGGATGGTTAGTTAGCAGTGCTACTGCAACGACTGCACTTTTTCAGGTTGGCTGCTGTTTTATGTGATACTGTTTCCAAAGTTGCTGGTTAAGATGATGTAGTGGGTGGAGTCTTTCTTCCTACTGTGGGAGAGGGGCCTGGGAAGACTGGCATAATGGGTCTTTGGGCAGCAGTTTATAGCCTAATTGGAATTATGGAGAGGGACCAAGGAGGGGATGGGGAGATATGCCCATTCGTTTGCTTCTTTTTTGTAAAATGAAGTCCTCTGGTCATTTTCTTTTTTTTTTTCTTTTTTTTTTTGGCGGTACTGGGGATTGAACTCAGGGGCATTCTACCTCCGAGCTACACCCCCTGCCCTATTTTTCATTCTTTATTTTGAAACCGAGTCTCACTAAGTTGCGGAGTGCCTCACTAGGTAGCTGAGGCTGGCCGTGAACCGGGATCCTCTGGTCTCAGCCTCCCGAATGCTGGGATTACAAGCGTGCGCCACCATGCCTGGCTGGTCATTTTCTACTTTTGCTTCCGCTCTGTTCTGTCCAGGTGCTAGAATTATTATATAAACATTTTTGATGGCTCTTGGAAAGAAGTCCTGATCTTAGTTAGACCTAATACTCTGAGACTTTCAGACATCTCCAGATATCCTCATGTAGTAAAAGAGCCTTACACTGGAGTCCATATCACAGCACTCTAAGAGCTGTGAAGGAGCTGGGGAGGAGCTCACCAAGTGCTGTGCACATGTGTGTCCCTGTCATTCTGAACTTCATTATGATGTGAGACTACAAGGCACCAATAAAAGCATATTAAGAAAAAGAAATAATCTCAACTTGAATAAAGCTGAGTGTACATCTTAGGCCCTTAGAGGCTGAGCTTCCAAGATTTTTCTAGAAGATGAAAAAAATATATAGAAAGAGTTGAACTCAATGTGCTATTGTAATATAGCACAGCTATTTCTGGAATTCCTACTATGTCCTAGGCACTGTGCAAAGGTGAGGCAGAAGGCAATACAAAGTATGGAAATGGTGCTCTATTTAGGGATACTGACATTAAACCCACTAGGAGATAAATACATGCTTTCAAATGGTGGTGAGTGAGACAAAGGGAAAATAGTACTATGGAGGCAGGGAGAGTGCACTCAGGGATGCTGTTTCAGATAGAATGATGGTTAGAAAGACTTCTCTGTGAAAGGACCATGGAAGCATGTGCCTAAATAGCATAAGCAACAAGGCATGAGTATTCTGAAGAACATCCTAGACTGAGAGAATAGCAGGTATAATCGCCCTGTAACAGGAATGCATTTGGCTTATTTAAGGGACATCTAGAGGCAGGTGGCTATAACACAGTGAACCACCAGGGCAGGGGTCAAATGAGGTGAGAGAGATAACCAGGTTCATATTGTAAATGGCCATTTAGGTAAACAAAGGGTCTTTGGTTTCAATATAATTTATTTAGTTTCAAAAGAATCATCCTGGCAGTTGATTGCCAATTATACAATAAAGAAGCAAAGTGGCTGGTGGTATATGCCTGTAATCCCAGTATTTGGGAGACTGAGGCAGGAGGATCACAGGTTCCCTGCCAGCCTTAGCAAATTAACAAGGCCCTCAACAACTTAGTGAGACTCTGTTTCAAAATAAAAAATAAAATAGGGCTGGGGTGTAACTCAGAGGTAGAAAAACCCTGGGTTTTACCCTTAGTACTACAAGAGAGGAAGGAAGGAAGGAAGGAAGGAAGGAAGGAAGGAAGGAAGGAAGGAAGGAAGGAAGGGAGGGAGGGAGGGAGGGAGGGAAGCCGAAGGGAGGGGAGGGAGGGAAGCGAAGGGGAGGGGAGAAAAGAGACACTAAGGAGGCTACTATAGAGATCCTAGTCAAAGTTATTGTTTTAGGGTGAGAGTGACAAATGCATTAGAGGTTATTAAGATGTCCTCTGCTACCTTAAGCATTAGCTTCATGAGTTTGTAGAGTCAGAAGCTGTGACTTGGTCCTCTTACTGAATCATTACTTATTTAGAACTTGATCCATAAAGGAATACTATTTAAATTTTTTTATAAAGTGATAAAAATGTTAAAGTAAAATTGGCCATACTTTGCATCTATTTATTTATTAAGCATTAGACTGGTGGTAAGGCTATGGTGGACCTAGAGCAAAGTAAATATTACTGGCACTGCCTACTCATCTGTGATTGAGAGTTGAGGTTATCTAACTTCCATACTCCCTTCTCTGCCCTTTGCTAGGTAGGAGGCAAAAACTGAGCAGTGCACTGTGAGCACTCTCCTAATAGAAATAAAAAACTGTGCTGCTGCTCCCTTAAAATGTGGATTGCAGCTGCTGGGGATGTGCTTTTATGTTATGGTCTAAAGCCTTTTTATTTTAACAAAAAGGGATTTATTGGCACTGAGGGATGTGTGTATGCACATAGATATGCTTGCACTGGGTAACTGTTTGTTTTACTTGGCTTTTTTTCCTTCCCATTAAAAGAAGTACTTTTGGAGGAAAACGGTATGACAGTCCTGACACCAGTTGATTCATTTCTTCTTCAATGTAGGCGCAACAGAAAATGTTGAATTTCTGCTGACTCATGCATTTTGCTCTATTTCTACACATTTATACTCCTCTTTAATAGGCATCACAAGAGAAAGTATATAGTGTATTCTGCACTCCTTTTATTAAGAGGTATCCTAAAATTTATAAATATTTGATCCTCATCTGAAACTTAAAGGAAATATGAATTGTTAAACTCATATGTTAAGGGCTTATACAATTATATACAGTTCACTATTTGATTCTACTAAGTCTACCTTATATAATCCTCTAGCTGCTCTCTTGTAATTATTTAAAATCGGTCCTACTATGTCTAAGGTCCATGTCTCCTTTTTATACATTTGTCATTTTTGCCCAACGGGGACATCAGCTTCTTTAGGACAAAGGCCATGTACCTCCTCTCATGACTCAGGTCTGCATCAGGTCAGTCTCTGCTTATAAGAGATAGGATCTGGATTAGACTACCCCAAGTAGATTAGGAACTTATACAAAGTTTCTTGAGTAACTCATAGAATCAAAGCAAAGGCTAAAGGATGATTTTTCAAAAAAGAATCAGAGAACATAGAGTGGCCTAGGAAGTTGAGAATAATTAGCTGCTTTTATACGTTGTTGCTATGAGAATTCACGACCTCCAGTAATGTTACCCCATTCCTGCAATAGTTGTTGAAGCCTTGAAGATATTGGGTCACACGCTCACCTCTTAAACAAGTAAAAAAGTCTAGGAACAATAGGAAGGAGATATAATTTCCCCCAAGGAAAACCAGGGCATGGACTGGCCCTAAATAACAGACCACTACAATACCAGACCTCCTTTGATGTCTACCACTGTATAGGCTTGGTGTTAGTGATGGTGGCATTGATAGTGACAGTGATGATGAAGAGAGGGAAGAGTTATAAACAGCCCAGGTCTTTTGACAAAATGACCTTGTGGTTGGAATGGCAAACAAATAGTGTGGCCACATCTGAGATTAATATAAGCTCATCATCCTTTCTTTTTGAATATTTGGGTCTCAGCAATGCTTCCCCAAAGACCATGGTTGTAAATATGTTTTATGACATAATGCAGGTGCTGTATTCACTGAATGAGATTGTATGCTCTGGAAACATGGGTGCCTAATTGAATCACCTGTGCTACGTCCTGTTCAGTTATACCTGGAGGTATATTTGAAGCATTGTCTTATTTGCCATTTTTGTGATTTCCATCCTTATGCTGTCACATTTTGGTGGTTGCATTATGAACCACCTGAGATCAGGCTGGTACAGAAACCACTATCTTGCATTTTCTCTATTGTTATGATAAATCCTGTTCACGAATGTTCATGTAACACTTTCTCTCATCACAATAGTTTGACTTCTTTTTTTCTGATGACCTTGGCCACATAGTTTAAAGTCCTTAGGAAAACATATTATCATTAAAAATACTTCTTGCATTTTGTAAGAAATGACAGAACTAAAGAAGATGTTTTCTTTCCAATTCTGTCATATCATTTCTATTGCCTTGATTTAAATTTTCTGGACTTAAGCTTCTCCCATAGTTAGTGAACACATTATTTTAAGAACAATTTAAATTGGACATCATTGTGAAACTGGCTAGTCGGGACCTTCTTCTGGAGAGAGGTAATTAAATATTCTTCATCGATGCTATTTTAAATGTGTTGAATGAAAGGAGTTAATTATACAGCGGGGAACATGGCAGACTTCTGACTAATAATGAGCTCTCTGCTTAATATCTTCATCTTTGTTAGAATCATTAAAGTTGTTTGAGCCAATCAGAAGGCTTGAAGTGAATGTGAACTCATAACCAACCAGCTCCAAATGGGAGTTCCTCACAGATGCAGGGGCTCATATCTCTAATGATAACTTCAGGCAAAGGATGGAGATATATTGCTTTGTTCTGTGCAACATAATCAGTTTTAGTTGGTCTTCCATTGTAATTGTAGGAAGAAAAGAATTATAAGTCCCATTGTTTCAAGAAATTCCATCTGTTAAAATGGAGTGATGTTTGTGCCTAGGATTATAAAAGGAGAGGTGATTTTTTTCCACAAAGCTTTATATGGCCAATCTCTTCAGAATCTGGTGAAACACTGAAATTTCAATGTAGCTAAGTCCCCATGAGATAAATGGAATAGCTATGCATCTTGGAATGCCTAGGAATCTCTAGAGGTTCAAGTATGGTCCTAAAGAGTGGAGCTCCTATGATACTCTGTTGAAGAAACATGGGCTCTTGGCATAAAATATTCCATATTCTTCTGGTTCATTCTGTATCTTTAAGTAAATTTTGCAAACTTGCAGATATTTAAGGTACTTCCTCTTAAATTTCTCCTCCTCCAGATTGCTTCTCAGAACAGCATGTGGCTTTGTTCTTATTTATGGGACTCCCAAGGTTCTGTTCTGTTCTTTGTATGTCAGAGGACATATCTTTTTCCTTTCAAATACCAAAGATCAATAATCTTCCTTCCTCTATCCCTTCTTTGATTCTCCAAGGGAGTTCAGCTACCTGGCTACAGGGAGAGCTCTAACAATGTCAGGCTATGAGATCACCCTTTACCTGATCTTTGCCTAGAGGAGTTGGGAGATTTGGAGGAATAAGTAGGATAGTATTATCACTTGTATTAAGATGTCAGGCTTAAGAATCCTGCAGGTCTGGGTTGAAATCTCAGTTCTGACTTTTATTAGCAGTATGACTTTGGGTTTTCATGTATTCTCTATATGCCTACCATATAATCTTTAAAAAGGGGTAATGTCCTACCTATTTTGCTATACTGCCACATGGATTAAATGAGAGAATTTATATAAAGCACATAGCTCAGTGCACAATTATTTTATCACTTATTATGAGAAATGTGGTAATGGAAGATTGTTGTTATTTAAATGAATCCAATTAAAATCTTTCATTTCCATGTATTTGAGTCTTCCAAGCACTGTAATTTTCCTCTGAGTCTTACTGTTCATCCCAAGTGGAGATCTAAGATAACAATCTTTTTTGTGTTTGTTAATTATTTGACATGTTTCATCTCAAATTAAGAGAAGATGCTTATTTCTTAGTCACTGTTTAGAATGAAAATGTGAAACTGTCTTGCAAATCACAGAATAGGGAAAAAGTAGTTACGTTTTACTGGAGGGTGATCCATTTGAGAATGAAAAATTCCTGCTTATTTTTGAGGGAGAAATTAATGAAGTGAATATCACTCCACCACCACCACCTCCAATAACCTCTCTCTGGGATCACATACCATGGCCTTTGATGAGGCACTAATAGTGTAATGGTCCAAGGTTACCTTCACATTCACAGTTTTTCTTGGGCCAGACTTTTTTTTTTGGGGGGGGGGGTCCAGTACTGAGGGTGGAATCCAGGGCATACTACTAAGCTGCATCCCCATCTCTTTGTATTTTATCTTTAGATGTGGTCTCCTAAGTTGCTCACACTCTCCTCAAATGTGTGTTCCTCCTTCTTCAACCTCCAGAGAGGCTGGGATTACAGATGTGAGCCAGTATGCCTGATAGTCTAGATAAAACTTTTTAGCCAACAATGTAGTGATATTTTTCAGAAAAATAAATCATAAAATTTGACCTAGGAAAATAAGAGAAAATCACATCGAGTCAACTAAGAGTCATTCCAGGCTGCATATAGTTAAATCGCCCACATATGTGGAAATACCACATTAACTATTGATTTTCAACCTTGAATGTACATCAGAATGTACTTCTAGGAGGGCTTAAGCCCAGCTTGTTGGGAGGCTAATCAAAGTAGATCTTAGGTGAAGCTGGAGAATTAGCATTTCTAACAAGTTCCAGGGTATTACTGATGCTGCTGCTGGCCCAGGGCTTACATTTTGACAAACACTGTCAAAGGGCCTTTCTATTCCAAGTAGAGTCCATGGATCACCAGAATCAGCACCACCAGAGACCTAAGAAATGCAGATGATTAGGTCTCTCCCCAGACCTACTGAATTAGAACTTGTATTATTAGCAATCTTCTGGGGGAGACTGTTTGCATATTGAAGTTTGAGAACCAGTCTAGTGATTATCAACAAGGGCTTTGGGGAATTCACACTGAGATCTGGAAATAAGTCTGGGTACTTCTACTTCCCGAACCTGTGACTTTGGGGGACGTTGTCTTTTTTTTTTTTTCAGTTTCATCTGAGATATTGGGATGATCAGACTTAAAAAGTTGCTATGAAGATTAAATGTGATAATATATGTAAACTGCAGATAATTAGTGGTGGTGTTAAATGATGTCCTCATTTCTTTTTATGTGTAATCTGTCCTGTGAAGCCATTAGAAACAGCTGTTTGAAGGGAGGTATTTGAAATTCTCTATGAAGTGTTTTCATATGAGGGAAGCTATTTTTGCAGTACAGTATTAGGTTGTCTGCACTGTGTTATTTTGTCTGTGAGTGACATGGTGTGGAGACATGGAATGGATCAAGCCTGCTGGTTTGAACTCTGAATATGAGGGTGTGTGTCTTTGTGTCTGTGTGTCCTGTGTGTGTGTGTGTGTGTGTGTGTGTGTGTGTGTGTGTGTGTGAGACAGAGACAGTTTATTGGAGGAGGAGTGTGAGAGAAAACCTAGCATTTCTCCTTTCCTCCCTAATAAAGTATGATGTGGATTTTGAAAGATAAAATTATAATATTGATAGCATCTCTTAGTAGGCTCTCCTTACTGAGGTGTTATGAAGATGAAAGTTATGGTAGTTAATAAAGTGTTATGAGAATGTTGAAAAATAATACTGTATTATATTAGATGCTGGACATTGTTTAGTTTTTTAAAGTATAACTCTTGGTGATACTTCCATCTTTTTCTAACCAACTGAAATTCTAGTATTTTGGTAGTTGTATATCATTAGCCCTGTCAATGTCCTCATCAGCTGAGAAATAAGCCTATTGCTTTTAGTAGTTTTTATTCTCAAAATTCAAAAAGTATAAAGTCACATTAAGTGGAAATGAAATGTAAGAGCTGCAGAAAATGTGAGAATTGTGCTAATGTAATTGAGGAAGTGTAATAGTAGTCTTGTCTTATGGGTTTCAGTGCAGGTCTCTACAGATGCCTGAAGGGTTTGGGACCCTGGGTATTATTCAGCATGAAGGAACTCTTTTCTGAAAGTGTTAGCTCCTGTACAAACCGGCCCCTCAGGACCAGTCATTATAGATGTATAGCTTGTGTTCTACCTTCATTTTCAGCTTTTCTGTGCAGGACAATGGAGCTCTCTTTGCTTGGTTATCACGCAGGGCATTTCCACCAAGTGTAACACCAAGTCACTAAGCTTTTAACAAGCATCTCCTGCTGGCCCCTGGTAAGGAGGGTGGGCTATGTGGAAGAGGCAAACTATAAGGCCTTACCAACCTTGCACATCCCAAAAGTGTGCATGCATTTGGTAGGATGAAAGCATCAGCATCATCTGGAAGCTGGGTAGAAATGCAGAATCTGGGACAGGACCTCAGAATCACTGAATCATAATCTACAGTTTAACAAGATATCCAGGTGTGCATGCTAAAATATGAGGAGCACTGCTTTAAGAAACATTCTTTTCAGAGAGGGAAGTTGAAAATGACAAATATCTAAAATCTTTTGAACTTCAAATCCAGAGAATGAGGTCAGCTGTTGCCAGGATAGAAGGGTATAGCCACTCAAGAGTTGCAGATCTAAAGGTACCTGAGTGTGAGGTCAGTTACCTTTCTATTACTGTGAAGGATGCACTGTACAGTTACCCTAAGATGAGGAAGTCTGATTAAGCTTCCTCAGTCTATGTGACAGATCAGAGTAGATCACAAAGTTAAAAGAAAAGAACAATGCCCTAACAAATTGCAAGGCAGAGTTAAGCTTGAAAATAAGGTAGGAGGTTTTTTAATATAATGATAATGGAAATCTGATGTCAGCATTAAGGAGCCTTCCCACTATTGGGCACCTAGGTCTAGAAGCTAGAGTCAAAAGGATTTTGTCTAGATGTAATGCGTTCTCCTGCCTCTGTCCCAGGAAGCAAGTCTGTGGCATAGCATGGGGTGATATACTGGGGGAGATTGGGTGTGGGGGAAAGTTTCACCTATTGAACTTTTTTTTCCATGGGTTTTTAAAGGAATTGGTTAACCTGACTCATGTATGAGACAGAGACTTTGGAGGAAGTGATCTGAGAGCAAGGGCCAGCTTGTTTGATGCTAGGCTGAAGCAGCCAATCTCTAAGATGAAGAGAGATACAGGCGTTACCCCACCAACCACCATCACAGAGCCATCTCCAGACTTGCTCTCCTGACATTAGAATCTGGCTTCTCTTCTGAGCCAAATATATTAGTTTATGAGAAGTGCTACTCCCCTGAAGGTCTTCACAGATTCACTGTGAAGCTATCTGAAATCATAGGTATACATTTTTATGTGTGTGCCCAATCACATTTTATTGCCTCTCAAGAAGACAATCTGTATCTTATGTCATATTGTCTGGACATCTGGAATCAAAAAATGCTAAAAACCACTGGATAGGTGAATGTGTATTCATTTTCCCAGGAGAACTTTGGAGTTCTGTGATCCTGAGCTTTGTTATAACCCAGATTTCTATAACTGTATTAGTTAGGATGCTTTGGAGTGCAAAGCACAGCAAATCTGACTTAAATTGCCCAAATCAAAAAACAAACCAAGTCATTGGCTCGTGTAACTGAAACGAACAGCCTGGCTCACTTCAGGAGGTTTGATGCAGGGTGCAAAGATATCACCTACAACATTATTTCTTATTCTTTCTCTAGTGCCTTTTCTGGATCTTCCAGAAGATAACTTACCAAGACTAAATCCTGCAATGTCTCAGATGGTGGCTAGCAGTTTCAGGGCTTACTGTTTTCTCATTCATTCTGAGTGGGAGAGAAAACAAATCTTAATCTCATCAGTCTGAGGAAGGTATTTTGAGATTCATTGAGATTGGATAGGCTCAGGACACCTGCATAGCCCTGAAAAAACATTTTTTTTTTTTTTTTTTTAGCAAGAGAGTTGATTTAGTTAAGTACATGCTCTACCTCTGGAGCAAGGGCAGCCTCCCTACAACTTTGTGGGTTCCTCAGATGGAATTAAATTCTGAGAAGAGAAGTAAAAAGTAACCCAGCTTCCACCAAGTGTCTGTTCCATTTGACACTTCAGTCAGATGACTTTCAAGACTTCTCAACCCTGTGAGGCAGGTATTGTTACTTGAGTGAAAGAGCTGGGATTATGGCACTGGTCTCCCAACCCCAAATTCTACCAGGGCCAAGATCTTCATGGAGGAACCCTGGTTTATGCAGAGGGTCCTCAGCTAGGGACTGAGAAAGGAGTGAGAGAGAGAAGAAACAGACCCCTTCCTCCTCCAGTGAGCTTTAGCTGCATGGTGGTCAGTCATACCCATAACTTTTTATATTCAATACCTGCTTTTACCAAGTCCTTCCTGTCTATTGCTATATAGGAGAAAAAGAGCTTTCCCAACACTATTCAGTTTCCTATAATATTTTAAAAATAGTTTCATCAATTGTTTACTTGCAAGAACTAAAATAATATATTAAAATGTTTTTTTAATTCTCTTACAGTTACTTGATACATTAACGGCTGTGCCATGAATATAGATCTGAAACCAATTGAAACAATTATACATCGACTTTTCTGTTACTAAATTTACCAAGTTCTTTAGATGTGGGATAAGTAAAGAACAGACTCAGACATGAAAAATGAACCATGATTCATTTTTTTTTAATTTAAAAGACTTCTGGAAATTTTCTCATTTGAAATTGAAATAGTTCCCCTATTAAAAGGTTAATAAAAAATGTTTTGTTATACAAAGTATACCAGGAAAATTTTTGACAAAAGAGTAGAAGAAAACTCGAACAAAATATGTAAGTTATTTAAGCTCCAGAATTTAACCTGGGTGGGCTAAGGTTTTTATAGCTTAAAGGGAAATATTATGGAGCTTTTTATTTGGAGGGAAGTAAACTATTTGATTATATCATATTGAATATAATCTCGATAAAGAAGATTCCCATGAACTTCATCTAATATGCTTTCATAGTTCTTTCTAATATGAGTCCTTTATCCACTAAGATGACAAAAAAAATCAAAAACCAAAACAACAACAACAACAAAACATTTCCAACTTAACTGAGTTGCTCCTGTTTTCATTAGTTCCTCTCTTGGATGAGTTTTCATAAGTTCCCAGGACTCAGGGAATTCTTTGTTAAAATCTTTGCCCTGCAGTCTCTGTGGCACTTAAGACACAGGAAGAGATTGAGTTAAAAGCAAATTTGTGTAGCTCCCTTGGTAAAGATTGAATGTACTTTCACATTTCAAATATTTCTAGAAAAATTCAGGTTCAAAATGTGGATAAGAAAATGTATCCCCACTTTTACATGAAGGTGTCAGTTACAGGTCAAATGACTTTGCCTTAGGAGGCTAAGGGGAAATATATTGCATTTTGTTCATTTCTGACTGTCTTCAGCACCAGGCTGTGGAACATGAGGATGCAGAAACTTTTGGCACAGCCCCTGTTCTCAGGGTGATTTTTATACAGCTTTCTAAAAAGATGGGCTGATATGAATTAGATTTCTTATGTTATCCATCAGCAAAATCTGTCTGCCCTATCTCCAAATAAATCTCAAATTTGATCTCAAATCTCAGATTGTGCCTCTATCAACTTAGTCAAGTCATCATCATTTCTTACCTGGACTACAGCTAGATCTCCCTGCTTTCATTTCTTGCTATGCACTGGCATGTCCTCCACGTGGCACCCAGAGTTGCCATTTAAAATGGAAAGTACATCACAGAACGCTTCCTTGCCAAAAAAAAAAAAAAAAAATGTCCAGAAGTCCAATAAAGTAAAAAAAAAACCTCCCTTTTCTGGTTGAAAGTCTTTATATAGTCTTAGCAATACCCACATCTCTGATCTCAAGCACTACTACTTTGCCTCTAGGGTTACAGAGGGTATCATAGGGTTTCTTGGCCTTTGTTTCTGTATGAAATACACTTTTTTCTATATGTGGAGATAGATCACTCCTTCTCTTCATTCAGATTTCCCTTACATATCACTTCTGGGAAGAAATGGGGGCTCAATTGCTTGTCTAAAAGCACCTCGTTTAACTCTTTTCTATGGATAGTATGTTTTCCCCAACTTCAATGGAAAGCCCACAAGCTCTGTTTCTGATTATCACTCTATCCTCAGCATGTTTAAAGTAGCATCTCACTTAAAGAGGGCTGCCAATAATATAAGATAGTCCCAGCTTAGTGTATTGAAATATTATAGGTTTTTAGAAAAATGCAGAAGCATTCAGACCTATTATTCATTGATAGTCTTGAGTAGCTACATAGATTTGAATAAGACTCTTGAAGTTAACTAATATTTTCAAGGGTCCCAAGAGGGAAGGGGATTGTGTTCATGCTTTTTCTGCTACTCATGTCCTGACTCTGATAAGAAGATACAGTATATATTTGTTTGGGATTAAAAAAAAGAAACTGCCTGTAATTTTTAAATGTTCTGAGGTGACTTTTTATTTTTGGAGAAGTTTAAAAATTAAATAAAAAGGAAAAAGAACTAGTATTTAGTGTCTTAATGTAGTCCCAAGAAAAGACCTCATTAGATTGTGTGATAAAGTGATCATTTAGTGTCACTTTCTTTGAGTTTTCAGTAATTATCTAAAACAGCTTTTGGTAAGAGGTGACAGTTCCCTTTTCTGCTTCACTGGGAACCTCCTGGAGGTTGACACAGAAATGCTGATAAGATTGCAAGTCTCGATTCATGCATGTTAAAAACATGACATTTACCATAAGAACTTTTAGAAATAAGTATAAGGTATTCTTGAGCATTTTCTCCTATGCTGAGACCATTCACAAATAACTTTTGAGAGTGACATGACAGTGGCATTTTTCTGACTCCTGTCCTAGCCTCAAAGCATGTAATTTGAATTAAACCCAAATATATAATTTTTTAATTTCTCTCCTTTCAAGGCCTTTTAAGCTTTAAGTAACCTTTGTGTTTCCTTGTTCCATTAATCCTTCAAATGCCAGCATCCTGCTGAGAGGCAGTTCATTGCAATATTTCTCTATTCTTGTCAGCAAAGCCACTAGAACTTTCTCCTATATTAGAATTACCCATCCATGAGAAAATGCTGTCCCAGATTTGTAATTATTTAGTTGACTCTTATTCAGCAATGTGATAGAGGTAGGGAGGTAGACTTTTTTTCTCCCTGTTTTCTTACCAGTTGAAGCACAGACAGATATTTTATTTTAATTTAGATAAAGAATGGATAATAGAGAGCTGAAATTTCCTAAATTAGGAACATTTTTGGTAGTTAGTTCTATAGTTAATCTTCTTAATTTATCACTTAGAGTAGAGCAATTACCAAAATATGGAAATGGGCCAGGATTACTGTAGCACTGGGAAGTGATTATAACTTTAAAGTTTATACTAAGAAAGTATACAGAGTTGTGTAAACTTCTTCAGTATCCATTTTAACAGATTTTTTTTGCACCTGACTCAACATATATTTCCATCACAATTCAACACGTGATTTCTCTGCCTCTTTACAAAACAACCTTAAAAAACACAAATATTCTGTCCCTGTCCTGATAGAATTGATTAACGCCTTTACTTTAATTGAAAATGGTTGATCAATAAGGTCAATTTTTATGGATTTATTTCTATCCTTTGATGTGGCAAATCCTTAATTATCATTATCTAAATGAGCCTGGACTACTGTGAAAAGTGAATGGAGTAAATTGCCTTATGGATGTCCTAGAGAGTAGCACACAAAGAACTTTTCTGAGCACACATGCTTTTCAGTAGAACGACTTTGTGCCAGTTTTCAATTCCTGTGCTGTAATTTCTCTGGCAATCTCGAGATATTTTGTCCAGCTGGATGTACTGAGAGGAACAAATTTTAAAAATACAAAAAGTGAGGTCTTTGAAATATTAAAACAGCATAATTATCAATGGAGTTTCAGTGAATACTACATAGGGGAACACAAGTAGAAGAAAGAAACAGAAAAAGGCAGATCTATTTCCAGAAAGCAGACTAAACATTAAATAAAGAAAAGAAAGAAAGAAGTATATAAAGAAAAGAATGTAAATACCTCACAGTTGCTTATTCCAAAGCCCATGCTATGAGTTGAATTTTATCTCTTCCCTCCACAAAAAAAAAATCATATCTTGATATTCTAATCCCCAATAGTTTCAAACATGAACTTTCTTGAAAACGGGGTCTTTACAGAGTTAATGGAGTTAAAATAAGGAATGAGGTCACTGGGTGGGCCCTTATCCAAGAGGACTGTTCTCTTCTGTAAGAAGAGGACATTTGTATATAGATATACATAGAAGATGACAAGAAGAGACACAGGGAGACGATGGCATCAGTAAGTCAAAGAGAAAGCCCTGGAACAAATCCTTGCCTTGCAGACTTTAGAAGGAACTAGCCCTACTAATATCTCAATTTAGACTTTTGGCCTTTATAATTGTGGGGCAATAAATCTCCCTTCATAAGCCGTCGAGTTTGAGGTACTTTGTTATGGCATCTTTAGCTGACAAATACAGGCCCATAAATTATGACTAACATTTCATATTAAACAGAAACTTTTCAAATGTCAGAATGCTAAAATCTACAGGACTTGTATTAACTGTTTCCACTGAACTTTCAAATAAATGTAGAATGTAAAGATATTCAGAATCTAAGTTCAGTTATATCAGAGCATTGCAAAATCAAAGATTCAAGTGCACTCTGATTGGGAGAATTGATTTCCATATATGTCTTTTAAAATGGATTCCTTCTTTCCATTGTGGTGATGAGAACAAGCCAGGTAGTTTGCTAAACCTGACTCTGAATGTTAAGTAAGCCAATGGTGAAGAACTAAAATTTATCAGGAATTGACTGAAATAGCATTTGTTCTGCTGTGGGACTCTGGTGTTTGAGTTATAAAATGGCAAAGAGAATACATCATAGAGATTTATCTTGGACTAGCTTGCATCTGGACCAAAAGTGATCCATCAGATTTGTCATTTTATATTGAAGTCCGTAAACTGTCTGTTCTGCATACCCCACTTTGTGAACATGAACACCATAGCACAGATCAATCTCTGATGGATGCTGGTGGAAAGGGAGTGTGGTTTGTTTTATAGGATTTTCAGTCATGACAATCAAAAACCTGTTCCGTTGATTTCTCTGAACACTTAGCTGATTAATTATTGATAAGGAGAAAGGCATTGAGTTTAGAATCAGGGCCAGCCCAGAGCCACACGGTGAAGTCAGAGGCACCTTTCTCTGAGTCATAGTCCTGTCCATCTCAGGCTTTTCATGATGTCATGTTGTGGCCCAGCTCTCCCTCGAGGCCTTCCTCTCCAGGAAGAATTTAATTCTTGCTGCATGATAAACAAAACTCTTTATAAATATTTATGCTGATATCCCACTCTTTGGCATTAATGCTGTTATTGCCCTCAATTTGCAAAAGAAGAAACTAAGATTTAACAAGGTTAAATGACTTTCTCAATGTCATATAGTAATAAATGATGGAGCTAGGACTTCAACTCAGGACTGACTGGAGAGCTGTTGTTCTTAAACAATGATCTCTGCTGCCTCCCCTTAGGACCACCCAGACACCAGAATTCTCCATCAAATCCCTCTTGTCCAGTTTGTCTGACTAGCTTATCCCTGATAATGCACCATGGGTTTATAATGGATCTCTTCACTTCTAGAAAGGACATTCGCATTTAACTGGACGTTTATGAAATATTGTGCTAGCAGAGAGAAACAATATTCATGATAGGAAATTCTCATTATCTTCTGGTGAAATGTATAATACTGGACAAATCATGACCTCTCAAGCATTAGTTTTATCATCTCTAAATGCCAGGGTTGAGTTAACTAATCTAAAGGTCTCTTGCAGACTTGAAAGTCTCTGATTCTTTCACATTAAATGCAACATCATTCAACTTATGTGTATGCTTGGCCCTTTATTGAAACTTTTTATAAGTGGGCAATTGGAAATACAAAGCCATGGTAGATAGGACAACAAACAAATCATTTATGGTTCCTAGCCTCAGTTTCCTCATTTACAAAAGGAGAATATTAGGAGCAGGTGTCTCATTGGGTCAATATTACACATGCTTAGCAACATGCCTGGAACAAGGCAAGCAATCATGAGTTATATATTTAATAGCATGATAACTGGTGGCATCAGTTATGTTATTATCTCTCCAGGGAAATTGCAGTTTGTCTAGGATTATAGAAAATGTCACCATCATGACTACTTTGGTTTTTCATAAGGCATTTTATGTGGGGTGCACATTTTTACTTTGTATTCTGCAGGCACTGGCATCTCACTAAAAGCTGGGCAGTATTTATATCAAGCAGTATATCACCCATGTGTTCGTTTATGCATGCAGACGTTCACCCCCTCCAAGCTGTGAGAACAATAGGCACTTGAATAATCTGAAGCAAGAAGGATATTAGCTCCATGAATCTTTATTTTAAATTACATTTCTGAGTTGGAGGTGTCAAAATAGTGGAACAAGTTAAGGGAGATTGCATTCCCCAGTAGGGCTATTGATGTTGGTTACAAATAAATTGCTGGTGCAGGTGATGATAGCAAAGTCCATGCCATCTTTTATTTAGCAAAGTATTTTTCTTGTTAACAGCTCCGTCTGTATACTTTCCTTTCTTCTGCTTCACATCAATCATATTTGACATGTTGCCCAATGTCAGAGTTAAAAAAAAAAAAAAAAAGTTGCTGTATCCAGTTAATCAGCCAGATGTTTGGCCTCACACTAGCTGAAACATCTGGACATACAACTAAATGTTACAGTCTTTCATCCAGTTGTTTCGTGGTGTGTTATTAGACAGATCCAAAGACTATACCCCAGGATTTTTTCTTCTATTAGAGGAAAGATCATAGGACCTCAGGCCCTGGAAGTCCTGGGCCAAGGCCTGACTAGTCCTCTTGGGAGTTACACAGCCTTGGGCAGAATTAGATCAATTGAGATAATGTGTGTGGAAGCATTATACAGTTTGGAGAAGCTCATGTTGTTAAAAGAATCTTAGTCCCTTAACTTAGTCATACAATGGACAAACAATCTTTGCTTTCTGGAAAGAAAATTGAAAAGGAATAAAGATAAATAGACTTTATCACTCCATATTTGAGTATACTAGCTAAGATACATCAAGTACAAACTATAGTACAAAACTCATCCTCCTGTTTGCATAGACATTAACCTGGACACCATCCTATGAAGTGAACACAATTTTTTTTTTTCACAATTTACAAATGAAGTGAATGGCAACTAGAGAGGAGAGTTGACAATTTGCCTGAGGTCAGAAAGACAAGATTTAAATCTAGATAGTTTGATGATATAGGCTGTACCCTTAATCTTAAGCAACTTTTGATTTTACCAATTATTAGCCTATGTTTTGATATCTGTAGAATGAGGATAGCATGACCTATCTTAAAAGAACTGTGCCTGGTATATGGTACACACCTATAATCCCATGATTTAGGAGACAGAGAAAGGAGGATCACAGGTTCCAGGCCAGCCTCAGCAACTTTAGAGAGCCCCTGTTTCAACATTAAAAAAAAAAAAAATTACAAAGGGCTGGGATATAGCTCAGAGGTAAAATGCCGTGGGTTCAATTCTCAGTACCAAAAAAAAGAAAAAAAAAAAAAAAGAAAAAAGAAAAAAAATTGTGAAGATTAAGAGAATACATGAATACATGTTAGCGTGGTGGCACAGGCTTGTAATCCCAGCATTTGGGAGCCTGAGACTGGAGGATCTGGGTTTGCGGCCAGCCTCAGCTACCTAGTAAGGCCCTCCGCAACTTAGTGAGACCTTGTTTCAAAATAAAGAATAAAACATAGGGCTGGGGGTATAGCTTGAAGGTAGAATGCCCCTGAGTTCAATCCCCAGTACTGCAAAAAAAAAAAAATTAAAAAAAAAGAATACATGTTGAAAGAACATATGTGGAACATTTAACAGATTTAGCAGTGCTGGTTTATGTTAAGTAGCAAGCAAAAGTAGCTATTTTTACTTTATAGTATGTAATATCTGTGATTAAACAAATATATCATGAAATCATATCCAAAATAATTTTTTGTGGGGTGAGAAGACAGTTCCTAGAAGGTTAAGAATATTTGGTTAATTCTCCATATAGGTTATTATAGGTTATTCATTGTAATAATGAAAAGCCCTCAAATTGTTATAGATATATTTCTTGCTTTATTTGAAGAGAAAACATTCTGAATGTGAAAAATTTCATTTATATTTTCCTTCAGTGAACATTTACTGAGTACCTATTAAGGGGAAGGAATATTCTGGCCTCCCCTCTGGCCTCCCCTCTCCCACTTCCTCCCTGACTCTCTTTCTTCCTATACTTATTTAACAGTTAGATCTTTACGACAGTCTTTTAGACGGATTTTTTTTTTTTTTTTTGCTTTTGTGGTTTAGGAATCAAGTTTTTTAATTAATTGCATCATGCCTCATGAATAAAAATGAGATGCAATATTTTAACCTGCTTTAGGACTCAAAGCACAGTGTTCTATCCAACAAGTCAGGAAGTATTACTATTCCTGCTAAGTATGAAAAAAGCCTCTACTTATTGGGCACCTATGATGGGCCAGATATATTACTGGATGTTGTGCATACATTTTGTAATTTAGTTCCTAGATTGAAGCTGGAATGTCAGGGCAGCTCTTCCTACACTCCATTTTATCATTCAGTTTGGGATCTTTAGCCATTTGCATTACTTTTATCCAGAGTGACCTTTATTTGATTGATTTGCTTTTCAGAATCCTCCGTTTCTCTTGTATGAGGAGCCCATACTTATAATTAGGAAGAAAATTTGGTCATCAGGTCTGATAGGTAAGAAGCATAGCTGATTTGTTGTAAAGAGACTTTTCTGTAAAGAGGCGTTCTGTCGGGCTGGTTTCCATAACAGCTAAAACATCTTTTGTCAACACTCAGGCTGATTAAATTGCAAGCTTGTGATGTTTTCAGATCCAAAATGAAAGTAACACATTCTTGTTCTTTTAGTAGCCTCATAAAAGCCAAATGTTTAATCTCAGGAGAAAATTTAGAAGATGGAAGTAAAACCTTAATGACATGCAACATAAATAATAGAAGAAATCTCTTTTCAAGAACTGACTTATGATGAGGTTTCTTTAATAAATAAATAAATAAACTATAGAGTAGCACATTCTAGAAATCTAACATACACTTGCAACCATTGTGCTTTAAAAATACACCATCTATTAAGATTAAATATTTCCTAAATAGGAGTTAGACAATTAGTATCCATATCAGTTATTTTTCCACACCACTAAAAATGCATCAGCAAAATTAAAAAAATGAATTTTTTAAAAAAATTTTAGATGATCATTTTAAAAAATGGTCAATACATAAAACCAGAGAAATGACCTGACTATAACAAAAAGAGG
Organism: Graphiurus murinus; assembly: GCA_004027655.1. Classification (NCBI taxonomy): domain Eukaryota; kingdom Metazoa; phylum Chordata; class Mammalia; order Rodentia; family Gliridae; genus Graphiurus; species Graphiurus murinus. Next base: position 4,660 of record PVLC010001591.1, on the reverse strand, counting down.
ATTCTTTCCAACCTTTTGTTCAACCTTTTGCAAAGCAGTGCCTTCCCTTCCCACTGTACACACATGTAGACATGCACACTCAGATATGCCAGCCATGGTTTCTCTCAGCGTTGTTAACAGAGAAGACATGCAAGAAATGGGAGCCCTCCTCACAATATTATTCTTATTCCTATTTTTAAAATGTAGTTAATAAAGAGAAATGATTAAACTTGTATTCTTAAAATGCTACAGGGAAATCTATGATTTAACACCATTCCATTTGGTTTTCTAATCACTCCAAAATGCCCTCATTTGGTGGTTTAGAAACAATACAAAGGCACAAATTGTGTTAAATCTCCAAAGAACATTTTACTCCTGAGATACATATAACCTCATATCAAGTGCTGACATATGAAGCACGTGCAAGATGAATGGTGGTATTTGGCTTTGGCTTCCCAAGTGTAGATCTCATCCCAGATATAGGTGCTTGCTGCTGGTTTATGATGATTGGACTTGCAGAGTTAGGTCAGTACGATAGATCAATATATTTATGGATGTTAATTGAGCATTGCTGTAGAAATTTAAATCAGATTATTTTCCAAAGACTGGCAAGATTTGGTTATTGGCTAAAAGAAAAATAAAATATTAATCTAGACTTGGTTGGTCTTGGTATTGATTTTAAATAAGTCATCAATAGGTAATTATAACATTATACTGTATCTTGTTACAATCTGATGCCTAGTTATAATGCTACAAGATATCTCTTCTGAAGGAGGAGTTAATAAAGCTCAAAATTGTTGTACTTCCAGTGGCATTGAGGCCCTCAGCGAGATAGGGAACCTTCAGATTTTATAGCTGAGTTTCTATGAAGTCACTGATGCTACCTATTGATACCAATTCCCCATTTACTAGTAAGGAAGACATATGTATGCCAGCCAGGGTTGTGACCTTCTTCTCTTTCTTGACACTAACAAGTGTCCTTACCTGGGTAGAAATGTTAATGCTATGGAGAAGTCTACAGTTCTAGTGGGAGATTAGTTGTTCACCTCCATCCTTGCTCAGCCACATGCTGACCTGTGAGACCATGTACAAGTAATTAAAATATCTGGGTTTCTTTTGTACCATCTGGAACACGAGACAGTACTAATATGTATTTCTATTTCCCAGGGCTTTTGTAAACTTTAGATAAGGTTATGCCCATAGAAGTTCAGTTCCCTGGGATATGGGACTTTCAATGCTAAAACCAGGTCAGTTTCAGGCAAATTGAAACCAGAGAGGGCTGCCTGTGTGTTGGGCACTATGCTAATCACTTCCAGTGTCTTAACTCATTGTTAGTCTTTGAGAGTCTCCAAAGTGCAGCAATGAGTGTTTCCCATCCTGGAAGACTACTCAGTCAGTGGAAAGCAAAGTAATTGGTCATTCTAACACTCAATAATTACCCATTTTTATTTATTTATTTTTTTATTCTCATGGTTATTATGAAAGCCCTTGCTATGGTGCTGGAAAAAAATATTCAATAAATATTTATTACTTTCTTGCTTCATATTTTTAATTTTATTTTTCCCCATAAATTTTACATTTACTTCTGCCCTTTTATCCTCCTTTCTTAAGCACCCCTTTCTTTTCTGTTCAGTTAAGGCTCAGAAGACCCTGCCTTGTAACCCCAGGCATGTCTTTTCTACTTCATGTGTTGACTGTAGTTTGAAACTTGCACAGTTGCAAAAATCTCTCATGCAAACCTGAATAAAGAAACCAAAGTTAAAAATCCCCACCTAAATACTAGCCAGTAATTTCATTAATATATAATGTGATTTATATTATATGTCTTATGCAATGTGAAGTCTCAATGAGAATAGGGAATCAAAACTCTCAAGTGAAATTAGATTATTTGTAAAATGTTCTGCTAGTATTTTCCTTATTATTAATGCAAAAAACAACCCTATTTGTTCTATAGCAAAATAGTCTACTAATGGGAAAAAACATCTTTTGAAAGACTAAATTAGATGAAATCTATCTTTTTAAATTAAGTCTCCATCATCTAAAACCAGGTGACCTGATTAAAATCAGTCTTCTTTGCCACCTCCTACCATTCAAAAAAAAGGTCACCTTAACACTTGGTCTCTTTTGCTATCTGTTGTTTGGGCATGTGTGTAGGTGTGTTATTTGGGCAAGTGTTGTTCCTCATCACAGGAAGTAGGAGAGCCCCCATGGTTATTGTTTTGCAATTCTGCCAGCTGTTCTGTCCTTAAGCTCTTGCTTTCCCAGGAACATGAACTGTCATCCAGCTCCTGGTTCAGCTGACAATGCCATGCCTTGATGCTGCTTCCCCATACGTCTGAAGTTGTGTTTCCAAGAGTGTTTGTATTTAAAATCCATTTACCATTTCAGTTCAGTCCAAAATAATGACACTAATAGGAAAGAAATCCACTAACATTGCTATTATTATTTATCTTATGCCTGCAGCAGTTTCCTGTTGCTGGATTTTAATGCTTGCCTATTGTGATGGTCTTTATTTCACCTTTATTCCTTCACATACTTTTAACCAAAGCCCCTTGTACTATGTTCAGTTCGATAAGTGGGTGTGTGGGAAATTACCATAAAAATGCTAATCCCTATTTGTATGTGGTGTGATGTTTAATATGGTGGATTCTGGTGACTTTTGTGGAATACCATAATGGGATATTATGAATATTTCTATTGCATATGAGAGACTTTGCCACAAAAACATCTTGTGATCTAGACTTCCTATTATTATCTTCCTATCTGTATAGAGAATGACTGAGTGAAAGTAGTCACTAAAATTATGGATAGATCTCTGTTTTCAGGGTATTCATGATTTATGACAAAGTCCATTGGGGTCAGTATTTGAGAGAAACATCAACCTCGCTCCTTTAACAAACCAAAGAATGTAGACATTGACATCAATAGATGCCATTTGATTTGGGCTGATTTGGTCAATCTTAGGGTGATTAATCATCATATTTTTCCTGGGATTTACCCAGTTTTAGTACTGAAAGTTTTATCTGGGGGGGAACACTTTTGGAAAGATAAATGGAAAAATTTGCCACACTAATTTTAATTTGATAATGTGAATTGACTTGTAACATAAGAAACAATGACAAAAGACATATGCAAACTTCTTTTAAACTGATACTAACTTTCAAAGGCATATATGACTATGTTCTTGAGAAACCATTTGTAGATGATGAGAAAATGGCCCTTGGGCAGGGAAGGGTAGAACATTCATCAGAACACTGTCTCTTTTATAATGGTTCTAATACCTGTTCAATATAATGATTCTTCCTCCTCCTCCTTCTTATCCTTCTTCTTCCTCCTCCTCCTCTTCTTCTTCTTCTTCCTCTTCTTTTTAGTACACAGAAACATTCTGCTTCTGAGAAAACTCCCCAGCATTATTTTATTTTTGAAACAGGGTCTCACTAAGTTGCTGAGGGCCTCACTCAATTGTTGGGGCCTGCCTCAAACTTGTGATCTTCCTGTCTCAGCCTCCCAAATACTGGAATGACAGGCATGTGCCACCATGCCTGGCAAGTCTTTTTTTTTTTTTTAAGTATTCACTGTTGATGCATAGGTGGTAACCTAAGTTTTTTTTGTTCGATTTTTCAAAAAGGCTATGTAACGAGACCACCAAAACACTCAAAACCATTATTCCTAGGGCCATTAGATAAAGTTCAACTTTCTCAGTTTGGCATTACTTCATTTTTAGGATAGAAGAAAAATAAAATACTCATATTGCACTTCCCCAAAAGCCAGTTTTTAGCAGGATATTGGAAAGCGAAAATGACTACATTAAATCAATTACATCACGATAGCTGTGAGCACCACCCGTAGAATTGACACCTCTGCATTTTTATCTTGGCATCCTCCACATTAGGCTTTTCTGTGTGTGTGTGTGTGTGTGTGTGTGTGTGTGTGTGTGTGTGTGTGTGTGCGATTTCATCCCTTTTCCTGCTGCTCCTTGCTCCCCTTCCCTTGCTCAGTTACCATGGGAACATCTCTGCCACTCTAGGAAGGGCCAGAGGTTAGTGACAGTGAGCAGTGGGTTTTGAAGTTAGTTTGTGCCTGGATTTTGAAGTGTTTGCTTGGGTCTTGGCCGTCGAGGAGACCGGGTGATAGTCATTCTGGCATCTCCTACACAATGCATGTCAGATAATCTTAAAATGAGCAAAAGCCCTTGGGAGGTGAGCCCTAGTACTTTCATCTCCTGTGAGTCAAGTCTCGGCATTTCCTTCAGATTAAACAAAAATAATGGGAAATGTTGTCTCTGGATGCTCAAATTGTGTCTGGAACAAAGAGCCCAAGGCCGTTAGAGGAAACAGCACTCAAAGAAGTGGCAGGATTTTGGGGGCATGTTCGCTGTCAGATTAATGATGCTTATTCTGGTTCTGCTGAGGTTATTTTAATTAGCCTTCTCCCCTGAACTTCTCATCATTTTATTTTTTTATTTTTTTATTTATTTATTTATTTTTTTTTTTTGCGGTACTGGGGATTGAACTCAGGGGCATTCTACCTCCGAGCTATACCCCCAGCCCTATTTTTTATTCTTTATTTTGAAACCGGGTCTCACTAAGTTGCGGAGTGCCTCACTAGGTAGCTGAGGCTGGCCGCGAACCTGGATCCTCTGGTCTCAGCCTCCCAAATGCTGGGATTACAAGCGTGCGCC
>PVLC010001590.1:93899-138078 GCA_004027655.1 Graphiurus murinus | reverse complement strand
CGATACTGGGGGTTGAACTCAGGGGCATTCTACCTCCGAGCTATACCCCCAGCCCTATTTTTTATTCTTTATTTTGAAACCGGGTCTCACTAAGTTGCGGAGTGCCTCACTTAGGTAGCTGAGGCTGGCTGCAAACCCGGATCCTCCGGTCTCAGCCTCCCGAATGCTGGGATTACAAGCGTGCGCCACCACGCCCGGCTAAGGGTTATCTTTTAAGCAACTTATATATCCTAGATATTAATAATTGATCAGAAAAATAGATGGAAAAGATCTCCCATTCTGTAGGCTCTCTCTTTAGACTTTTGATGGTTTCCTTTGATGAACAGAAAATGTTTAGTTTAACGTGGTCCCATTTATTAATTCTTGTTTTAATTCTCTGAGCTTTGGGGGTCCTATTGAGGAAGTGCCTATATGTTGGAGTGTTGGACCTATGCCCTCCTCTAGTAATTTCATAGTCTCTGGTCTAATTTCCAGGTCTTTGATCCATCTTGAGTTGATTCTTGTGCAGAATGAGAGGTAGGTATTTAACCCCATTTTTCTAAAAATGGATAACCAGTTTTTCTAATATCATGTGTTGAAAAGGCTGTCTTTTCTCCATCGTATGTTTTTGGCACCTTTTTTGAAAATCAATTGGCTATAAGTGTATGGATTTGTCCCTATATCTTCTGTTCTGTTCCACTTGTCTGTGTCTGATTTTGTACCAATACCTTGCTGTTTTTATTACTATAGCCTTGTAGTATATTTGAAGTCAGAAATTATGATGCCTCCTGCATGGTTTTTATTGCTGAGAATTGCTTTCACTATTCTAGATCTTTCGTTTTTCCATATGAAATTTAGAACTAATTTTTTCTAGCTCTGAGAAGAATTTTGTAAGTATTTTGATGGGAAGTACATTCACTCTGTAAATCACCTTTGGTAGAATGGTCATTTTGATAATATTTATTTTGCCTATCCAAGGGCAGAATAAATGGATAAAACTTGGGACTTAAGGGGTTAATAAATGTGGTTTTGAATCCCATTTTTTTTTTCTGTATGCATCCTTATCTCCATAGTTTTTATGATGAAAAAATAGTAAAGTGAGAAAGAAATCGAGGGAAATTTAACTGCTTGGTTTAGAAAACAGGTTTAGAAGAAGCAAACACGTTCATTTGTTCATTCATTCAACAAACATCAATGGCTCCTGTATATCAGGACTTCTGTCATTGGACGTTTATTTGCTTTTTAAGAGAAGCCAAAATGGCAATGAATGGGAATCAGAATGTTTGGGGCAAAGAGGTTTATTTTACAGAAAAGGAGGAAGTAAGATCTGAATGGCGAAAAGGTTGTCTTCAGTCTCTTAGAGGAGCAAAGAATGGGACGTGGACACCTGTTCAAACCAGCACAGAAGCTTTGGATCCAGACCATGAGATGGAATATACCTCTGAAGGAGAGGTATTAATCAGGGTTTTCATCAATGTGACCAGAATACCTGAGAAGAGCAAATTTGAGGAGGAACAGCTTACTTGGGCTCACAGTTTCACAGTCCACCATTGGATGGCTCCAAAGCAAAAGCATCAGGGCAGAGGAGGAGCTGCTCAGAGGGACAGGAAGTGACCAGGGGACAGAAATAGTCCTCAAGACCGTGCTCCCAGTGACACACCCGCTCTAGCCATGCCTACCTCTCCACCTCCGAACCTTGCTGCATTGGCAACACATGAGCTTTTTCTGGGCGACATTCCATATCCAAACTATAAGAGTAGGTTACAGAAGTCCATATCCTGGAGGTCTTCAAGGAGAACTCACAAAGGCATCTGTTCTGGAGGCTTCCTACCTTCTTGGCCGGTGACTGCTCCAAACCCTTCCCATGGGGAACTACCTCTGTGACGCCAGCAGTATGGGGATGTATTTGAGCAGAAGCTGCTGCCCTGTGTCTGCCATGGAACTGAGGCCTACCTCAGTGGGCTTATCCCAAGGCTTGGTCTGCTTTAGCTCATGATGAGAAAGTTATTTTTAAATAGAGAAAAGACTAAAGTCGAAATCACTTCCTTATCATGTTTATAATAAAAATCATTGCTGGGAGTAAGAAAACTGCATTATCTGTTCAGAATTTCATTCATTAGGGAGATTTCCTGCCACCTCCCTTTCTCTGCTTGCCTGTTTTTAGGCATTTAATTATGAAGGCTTTATTTTACTATAGTTATCACAGTTGTTCGATTTAGACAGAAGTTGATGATCCTGCGTGTAATTCCATGGCCTTGGGCATCCCATTACTGTAGAAATCATCTCTGGAGTTGGCAATTTACCAAACCGACTTTCTTCCAAAGAAGACAGAGCAGAGGCGGAGGCAGCAGATTACAGGAGTGGCAGGAGCAGCAGCTGCTGCTAAGAGCAGCAGAAGTGGTCTGCCAACAGAGTGGAAATCCAATCTGCGTGTTTACACTAATGGGACATTAGCAGGCCACGCCAAACACCGAGTCACCCTTCCCAACACTCGAAGTAGGGAGTGGTGCAGGAGATGCCCTAATTAATATATCTTTAAGGAGTCAAATTCTGTTCCAGTGTTCCTATTGATATAATTCTTTATTCTTCATTGTTCTGGCATTGGCCACTTTACTAAACAAAAAAGAGAAAGAAGGAAGGAAGGAAGGAAGGAAGGAAGGAAGGAAGGAAGGAAGGAAGGAAGGAAGGAAGGAAAAGAGGGAGGGAGGGAAACACTATCAAAACATAACTTTTTGATTTGATGCATTTTAACTCAGCTAAATAATTTTGTTTTTCTTAAAATTGTTCTTAACCAAAAATCTTCCTCTGAGCTAGTCACTCGGGAAGGAAAAATGAGTGCCTGTGAAAGGAGACAGACCTGCTACTTTGATTTCGTATGCAAAAGTGGTCCACTCAAGTTCTCATTTCTCATCTGTGTCTCTGCTTGATTTTCCTGCATCCCGTCTTCCTGCCTTCAGGGCAAGTGCAGAGATGGAGACCATGACGGTGCCAAGCAGCAAGAGGCTGAGTTTAACAAGGTTGGAAAATTTGAATTTATGACAGGTGACATCAGCTTATGAAATCTGTTTGTTATTTTCAAATCACACTCATCGAGAAATATATTGGCATCACGAGACATTGAAAGAAAAGTACATTTGATCCATTTAAAACAGGAAAAATTGCAATTCCAGGCATTTTTGTAAACAAGCCTTTCAAATCTAGTAAAATGGCTTGAACTCATGTTTCGGGAGATGAAAAACTGGAAACCACTTACTTTTTCATCTTAGATGAGTGATAAAATGTGGCAGTTAAGTAAGCTGCTGATATTCATTTAATTCTGGTCTGATATTGTTGGAGAAGGGACAAAGATGCTAAAATATTGACAGAATGGTTGCACGTACTCCTCCTTCCCCCAGGGATTTTCAAGTCAAATCTGATGTCCTGAAGGCTCTTATCACCCATCCTCACCTCCCAAAGAAAACCTCTGTCACTCTCCCAGGAGGCCATTCTGAAGCTCCACAAGATCTCTGTATAACATGTTTGTCTTTATTTTTTGGAAAAAAAAAATTGAATTATTGAACCTCTCTAAGCCACTTACTTTTCTGTTTCTTCTCTTGCCTTTTTATCCCAGTTTGGATTAAAGAGGCAAAAACATTAGGGAGATGGTGTTACCCAACTAAAGAGAAGCTGATGGTGACTGTGTGCTCATATTACCAGAGGTTAGCAGAGAGCTACTTTAATATGACAGCTAATATAACTCGTTGATGCGATTACTCAAAGGGAAGAACGCTGTTGGTGTCTGGTTACATCCCAGCGGTTACAGCTAGATAGGCCAGATGGATGGGGTCCAGCAAGACGGCCTGCAAACCTGCCGATCGGTCAGCAAGGACATGACCGGGTCAAGGTGGACTTCATGAATCAGGAAAATAAAACCGTGCCCTAATTAATTATAGGCTTTTAAATCCCAAGTTTCTTTAAAAAAAAAAAACTAGGGTTGGGGTCTATTGCCAACTCCATGTCAAATATTTTGAATAAGCAATTTCCTATCGTGGATGATAATGATTGACTATTAAAGTCATCTTAGGTTGACTTTAAAAATAATAAAAAAGTCAAGGCCTCCTTAGAAAAGCAAGTCACTGTTCTCTAGCAAGTCTGTGGTTGTAAAATTACCCTGCATTCCCCAGCAAATGTGTGGTCAGGGGTGAATAGGACCCCCCAATAGGAGGGCTGAAAAGGACCCCCAACTTGTCTGAACCCTCTCTAGTACACATTGAAAAACCCATCAGACAGGATTCCCAAACAGAAGACACATCTGAAAGGCTTAAATAGAGTTTTTTTGAAAGGACTCTTTATGGAAGTCTGGGTGGGGATGTCAAAGCATTCCAGGACTGGCCCCATGGGCAGCTTTTACCACCCCTCACACAAAGTGCACAAGGAGGAGCTAGAAGCAGCAAGAGCCGAAGCTGTCGCCTAATGGTACAGAGCCCTGGAGGTACCCAGCCACAGCCAGACCACAGTCCCTGGGGAGGAAGCCTGCACACACGTGTGTGTGCGTGGGGGGGTATGAACATGCAGACCCAGGGGCCGGTGCCCCAACCTCTCTCCTTGCTCCCTGTGATCCACCAATCCCGTGAGAGGTCAGAGGACCAGGGCCGGATGACAGAGATGGACTCCCAGGGCCCAAAGTATGGTAGACCAGGGAGAGAACACAGCTGGGGAGATAATGGAGAATTGCCATCTCAGAGGCTGCCACCAGAGGAGAGATGGTTCCCACAGGCTATTTGGTGTGAGTCAAGACTAGAATCTGGTCCTTTGATCTTTGTGAATTGAGGGTCTTTGCATGAGCCACTCTATTTTCATCCACAGATGACCAGGCCCGTGGAGACTCAAAAGAATTGCTAAGGTTATCAGAGACTCTCCTTCAAGTGCTCTTCCTGAGGGTGGCAAATCTTGGAGGAGCCTGGCTTCTCTAATAGCAGACTTTTGCACCTCTGGCTCAGAGGGTTGGGGTGTGCTCCTCAGGACCTCGCACAGGGCTTGGACAGCAAGCTACAAGTTAATGAAATTGCTTTTCAAATCACACACACGGGACTGATTTCCAAAGGAACTCTTGAACCCTTCCACATGGTCATAGGAGACCACACTGCTACACTGATTCTGCCACTTCTTAAATCCCTGTGGAAGCTCCCTTCACAAATGATCTCTGGAGCTAATCTGTGTGTCACAGAAGAAATTCAGTGCCTTAAGAGGTTACTCATCAGCTCCATTGCTTTTTACTTTTGCCTGACTTTCTAGCCAACTTCAATTTTATTTCTCAAACCTGGCACGAAACGTGACCAAGCCCAAGAATAAAACCCACTCTCTGTACACAAAGATTTATCCTGCTTGAGATGGATCAAGAGCCTAATGGTTAGCTCAAAAGTAGTGCGTTAGAGTTCTCCAGAGAAAAGAACCAATAGTGTGTGTGTGTGTGTGTGTGTGTGTGTGTGTGTGTGCACATGTGTACACCAGTACTGTATGTAGCACAAGGAGTTGACTCATGTGATTATGGAGGCTGAAAGTCCCACAATCTGCCATCTGCAAGCTAGAGACCCAGGAAAGTGGGTGGTGTGGTTCCCTCCAAGTCTAAAGGCAGAGATCAGGAGAGCTGGTGAAAATGCCCAGTTTGAGGGCAGGAGGCATAAGATGTCCCAGCTCAAGTGAAGAAGCAGAGCAAAAGACAATAGACCTCCTTCCTCCACATTTTGGTTGTATTCAGGCCCTTGACAGATTGCTTGACGGCCACACACCCTATGAGGGCGATCTGCCTTCCTGAGTCCCTAATGTGCTTGCTTATCCCACCCAGAAACACTTTCATGGACACACTGAGAGATCACATTTAGTCTGGCCACCCTAGCACCGCCAAGCTGACACATTAAATTAACTGCCATGAGTAGTTTACAAAGTAGAAGCTCAAGAGTTGTTGACCAGTGACAGCCTACTGGGAATAATTAAATAGTTGTCTCTCAAGGCATTAGGTCTGGGATGGGCAAAGTTGATTTGATTATGGATGGCCTATGGTATGTGTGAAAATAATGTTAGGTGATATTTGAACTGGCAAAATGTACCTCAGAGAAGAATTCAAGCTGTGTAAAATATTGTATATGCATATAGAGATGGGAGAGAGAAAGGAAAATGCCATTTGTTGAGAAGTCAATTATGAGTGATTTTCTCACTTGAAAATGCCTACAATTGTTCTAGACATTTTCTCGTGTGATATTTACAATGATAAAACCATAAAGTAAAGAAAGGCACATTGTTTTATAGGAATATTTTATAAATGCTATGAAAAGAGATGTTGCATAGAAATGAATGCCCTCAGGAACACTAGCACATGTGTATGCTGCATATTCTTACATACAGACATATTCTTATTCTCATTAATTTGGGCTGAAGAATTGTCCAAATAATTTATTTGCATTTTTTTCTCTTAATGTTTTTCTTCTTTCACACAAACTTTAGGAAACAATGGAAGAAGAAAAGATGCTAAGAACAGATTATGGAAAACATGATTTGAAAGAGAAAATAAGTAGAAGGAATGGATATTGAGAAACTAATTAGGCACAGTATACATTATGTAAACATAGTTCTTGGAAACCCAATAACTCAGTGGTATTTATGAGTTAGTATGTTTTCATTATTATTACATGTTGATTTTATTAAAATCAAGTTTATTTGGTTTCTAGAATAATTACTACTGCCATACGCCTAAAAGTTTAGAATTTTGGAAAATTGGTGATGGAGTGTAGGGAACACAACAGGAAAGAAGGAAATGGGTTTAAATGTTTCTTAAAAGATAATTTTTTGATTTCTTAAATGCCACCACATTGACATGTTTGGAGAGGAAGTGAGGGAGTCATGCTGCAGTCTTACCGTCTGCTGCCCAGAAGTTGTGTACTTCATTCAATTGCTTGGGGTTGTTCTAACAATCCCTCCCAGAGGTATGTGTATGGCTTTATTGTCTTCTCATTTCTTTCTTTTTTTTTTTTTTTTCAGTACTGGAGATGGAACGCAGGGGTACTCTACCTCCAAACTACATCCCCAGCCCTCATTTTTATTCTTTATTTTGAAACAGGGTCTCACTAAGTTGCAGAGGGCCTCACTAAGTAGCTGAGGCTGGCCGTGAACCCAAATCCTCCCGTCTCAGCCTCCCAAGTACTGGGATTCCAAGCGTGCACCACACACCCGGCTTGTCTTCTCATTTCTAAAGCCAAGGGGGGAAAAATAGTTCAGATGGCTTAATTTACTGGTTTTTCTTTATAAATAGATGGTCTTATGAATCTCACTGGTGTCTTTTAAAATCATATATAACCTGACCTCTTAAGTCAAGGATTTGAACCATCTACATAGTTGAAATAGCCCCTGTCCCAGATCTACCAGATTTAAGCAAATCAACTCTCCATTTACAATGCAAATGTACAAATACCTAGTAAGAGGTACTTGGTACAAAAAAGTCAGTATTTCAGTGTGAACCTTTTGGCAGTTACCTGTAGCCTTTCTTGTGCCACCCACACCACTCATAGAGAGATACTGGAGCTTGAGTTTGGGGACCGTTAAGTGCGGTAAAGAAAGTGCGTGTGATAAAGTGAAGTGTAGTTCATGCCTACGTGAAGTCAAGAAGAATGTGCTTCATAATTGATTTTCAGGTGATAAATCCTTGCCAGATATTGACATTGACCTTTGAGAAGCAGATGTACATGCTCATCCCTGGTCGAACAGATGGAGCGAGACATGGGGAAGGATGTGTGTGGCTTCGGATGGCCACTCTGGCAACTTACAAGGAAGATGGCTTGATCTCAGCTCAGTTTCAGAAGTTACAGTCTGAGCTCACTTGGCCCCATCGCTGTGAAGCTGCAGCCAGGCAGAACATCATATCACGGTGGGGAACTTGTCTGGCAGAGGAGGCTACTCACCTGAGGGAAGCCAGGAAGTAAAGACGGAGAGAGTGGAGGGCATCCAAATATTCCCTCCAGCGACCTTCCACGAGGCCCCACCACCTCCCAACAGCCACCACACGCTAGACACTAAGCCTTTGGAACATTCCAGATCCAAACTATAAGAGTTTCCTTAGGACTACCTGGTAACCATTCCTGCTGGGAACCCAGTTTGCTGTTTCCTGCATTTCAGGGCCAAGCTGAGTACCAAGAAACTCCATTGTCTTTCAGAGTGGTGTTAAATAGAAGATATCCTGAAAGTTGGTGCAGTAAAACCAAATAATGAGCCCCCTGAGAGTATCTGGGTGGAGGCGGGGGCTGTGCAGGATGGGATTGAGTCTGTGCTGGAGCATTTGTGCATTCCCTCCAGGGAGCCCTCCCAAGGCCTTGGTTGGAGCATCATTGATGGGAACTCAAGCAGTGGCCATTCAGGAGTCGTCCAGGATGAAGCCCCAAGAGGTGTTAGCATCTCAGAAGACAGTTGAACTCTGGGAAGAGCAGAGGATCGAAGCCATCACTGGGCCTGCCTGGCTTCTGCAGCCCAGTCTAGTCCCTTCTGTGAAAGCTGAATATTCTGCCAAGAGAAATTATTACCAAAATTTAAGCAAATAAAAGTTCTGGCCATTCCTCTATGGAAACTCATTTTGGTATCCACGGAGGAGTTTGACAAGATATGTAACGCATCAGGATGGTTTAAGAGGACCTGGGACCTGCAACCCCTCACTGCTACCTACCAGCTGTAGCCATCAGGCAGTGTCAACATTTCTGAGCCTCAGTCTTCTTATCTGCAGAGTGGGATACAAATACCACCTACCATGTAAGGTGGTGACAATTAAATAAACTGCCAGATTTTGTAGTGCATTGAGCTTACTGGGTACTCAGTCCTGTAAAAGAGCATTGATAAACCAGCTCTCATACCCCGCTCACTGACAGAAGATGCTGGTGACAGCGGAGGTATCTGGGGTTTGAACTGCCCTTGTCTGCTCGGGTGCTTTGTGTGCAAGAGTCAATCAAACAGACAAATAAACTAGCCAACCAGCTACCTTACTAACTGCCTAAAACCTGGACTTTGCCTTACTTGGCCCCCTCTCTCTCAGAGCTCTGCGCCCACATACCCAGCACCACGTCACGGGCACACCTCCTTCAGTGGGCGTCCACAACCAAAAAGTTCAGCTACAGTCTGAGCTCTCTGATTTGTTATGAAGCAAATGAATTTTAGGAGCCACTTTTGCTCTTGATGAAGACAGAGAGAACAGACAGGGCCATCGTGGGGGAGCCTCCAGAGGCTGAATGGCATCCAAACTGATACAGGAACTGACTTCAGCACAGAGGCTGTAGCAGAGGGACTCTGTGTGGCAGTGACAGGGGCATCCACTGGTTAACCTGAGGAACAGCCTCTGCCCCGAGCTGCCCTACAGAACCACGTCTCAGTACACAGATTCGCTTTAAGAGCAACGCACTCTGCAACTGGCTCTCCAGCTTTGGGCTGGACCCAAGAAGATGGAGCAGAGCATCAAAAATGGCCTTTTTTCATTCCATGAAACAGAAATGAGAGCTTGGTCCCTTACTTTCCTATGTTTTATGGAGAAATGCTTGTGGTCTTTTCTCTCCACTGGATTTTACTACGTGGCTTTGTTGTTCAATCCTGGTGGAGTCTGAAGCATTAGTGCTAAGGCAAAGATGGATTACAATGTTGAGGACAGCCTTGCGATTCCAACAGGAGCTGTCTGAATGAGCACATTGTTTCCTATTATTTCTCTGGAAAGATCACACATTATAATCACTATTTACAATATACTGTGTAAAAATGATCTTCGTTTGTTTTCTACAATAGATACGGTGTCATTTAATTAATTTAGACTAAAGAAAAGCAATCAACATTCAGTGACAACATTTCCTGAGGGGATATAAATGAAAGTTTTCTCTCCCCGGTGCAGCAGTCAGAGCAAAGGGGGTGCTGATATTTATTTATGAACTCGAGTGCTCCTAGTCGCAAGCAACAGAGCTCCGGCTGTGTGAAAGGATGCTGAGTGCTTTGCAGACATTGAGGGCTGAAAATCCACCAGGGCAGTCAGAGGCAGCAGCCAAAGCTGTGCCACAAAACAGGGCTGTGAGACCCTCTCACACCCACCAAACAGAGACAGTGCCACCTGGAACTATTGCCCTGTGACCACCAGTCCCCATCCATGCCAGGGAAGGGATCCATGCACTGCCCTCTGCCCCGGCATTCTGATTCTGCCTGGCCCCTGGTTGAGTCTGTTTCTCAGAGGCTGTGTCTTGAGCCCATGCTTCTTCCACAGAGAAGCCAGGAAAGGCAGATGTGGTGGGATCCTATAGTTGGGGCCGGTTCTATTGGCCCCCAAACTCAAGAGGCAGGGAGGCCCCCCAGTGCATGAAGCACTGCACAGAACTGAAAAAATGCATGTGTCCTCAAGTTAATGTGGCCAAGGAGAGAACAGCCCATTCCCCCAGACCCCCAGTCACACCTGCAGAAGCCAGGCAGGCCCTTCCTTTGAGCTGAACAGGTAACCTGCAGCCTGGACCTCCTAGGAGAAAGGAATGAGTCACCACTGGTAAAGATGGATGCAGGAAAAAAAAAAAGAGATTATTCCCCCAATACTTCATCTAGCTCAGGTGACTGGAATCTGTTGCTCTCACATTAGAATCCTTCATTTTAAGCTGATCTTCATCAGATTTTTAAATTGGGTGAAATCTCCTATTTGATGCCTTTGTCTTTGTTTTCTAAGAACACATACTCTTTTTAAAGGGCCCAGTAGACCGAAGATTTGGATTTGTAGCCATGGCTTGAAAGAAAACTAAGACAATGTGATTCTTTTTGTTATATTTATTTGACCATTAGAGTCACAACCACAATTGGTTAAGAACAACGGGGGAATGAAAAATAAATACAGGGCAAGGAAAAATCCTGGAGGCCGGAAAATCGAGCAGCTAGCTCACCAGGCATTTACAGAGCTCATGCCCAAGATTCCAAGATAGGAGATAATCAAATAAACAGCTGCCTCTTCTGTAATTGCATTTTAGAATCTCATTCTATCCACACGATTTCCCCCCTACTGTCTGATGCATGCTTGAGTTGATAGGATTTTTTATTAAGATAGATTGATTGGCCAAAGTTTTAATTTTAATCCCTGGGTTTATTTAAAAAGAAGGCAGTCTAACAATCTGTGTTGTTAGGGATGTTTGTGGAAGATGAGGCAAAGGAGCTGAGATAGCCAGGAGAAGAAAACCTCTGCAGTTTAGCATTCTGGTCCCTGTAGGATCCCTCCCTATCTTATGGAAATTTCTGCAGACCTTAGGCCATGAGTATTGAACAGATCTCACCTTCCACAGCTTCTCATTGACCCACAGCACAATATAGAGTTTTTTGAACATAAAAGAATCATTGACAACCTCTCTATTACTCTAAGAAATTGTTTACCCATGTGATAAAGAAGCCTCTCAAACTTCCTTAATTAAAAGTATGTTACATCGATGACCCCCCTTCCTGGTGGAGACACTGAAATCCACCAAGCCTATTCTGCCTACCAGTTAGATCAGCTTCTCAGTTTGTTTGCATCTCGTATTCTATTAGCTCCAGGGCAGCACGAGGATGGTTTCCTGCTCAGTACATGTGGACTGGTTAAAGAACAAATTGCCCAGGGTCGTGAACATCTCTGGGCAGTTGGCGCGTCTGCCTTTGGGGGTATTAATTTGTAATCACATTGTATCTGAAGACTTAGGGTAAGGAAAGGGCTGCAGGTATGGCTCCTGGTTTGTCTTTCCTGTTCTTTTCAGCCTGTCGCACTATGCTCAGCAAAAAGGCAGACCTCAGTTCCCTTCCTTTATGGTGCTGTCTTCACACAAGGCTCACATTATTTCAACATGCATGTGTCTTTATAACATTAACTTATTTACAACAGAGAGGAGAGAAGCAAGACAAGAGGGCAAAGGAAGGAAAACATTCTGTCATAGGAGTAGTAATGATTGCTTTGCATGGGTGTGTGGATTTGGAAGTGAGTCAGGGCAGGCCTTTCAGATTCGTAAGAATTTGCAAGGCTGCTTTAATTCTTAAACAACTAAAAAAAGAGAGAGAGAGTGAGAAAGCAAGCAAAGATGTGGCAGTGCTGTGGATAAACACTTCTTACTAGCTGCTAGTATCCCCCACGATGTTTCCTGTTTTAAGCATTCAGAATTCAGCAAACCATAGTTTTATGTATCACTGCCTCAATTTCTTTGCATAGGGGCAGCATGTAAGAAATTAAAATTGAATTACTGCATGATTTAACCAATAAAGTTAGTTGGCAAGGACTTAGTCTAATTATATATAATAATGGATCCATTTTTTTTTTTTACTGGGGATTGAACCCAAGGCCACACAGAAGCCAGGCAAATGCTCTCAAATGCTCTGCCTCAGCTGCACCCTCCCATTTTATTTTCAGATAGGGTCTTGCTAAACTGGCCTCAAACTTGGGATCCTCTTGCCTCAGTAATCCCAAGTATTTGGGATTACAGGTGTGTACCACTGCCCCTGGCTTCTTTTTCTTAACTTTAAATAAAAATTTGTAACTGAATGGCTCTTTTGTATTAGACAAGGTTGAAAAATAAGAAGCACACTGTTTAGCCAACCAATCATCACCAAGCACCTCAGTGCTTCTCCGATCACCACACAGCATTTGATGAGACCATTTCCATACCAGACCCCCATGCTGGGTAAGGTAGGCAGTGCAAGAAGAGGCCTGTGTGACCCCTTCCCTTCAGCAGCTGAATCTAGAGAGTTCGTATGAGTTTCCTAGGGCTGCTGTAACAAAACACCACCAACCGGGCAGCTTACAACAATAGGAATGTATTCTCTTGCAGTTCTGGAGGTTAGAAGTTCCAAATTGAAGGTGTTAGCAGGGTTGGTTCCTTTGGGGCCTTGAGGGAGAATCTGTCCTCCTGGCCTCTGGTGGTTGCCAGCAATCCTTGACATTCCATGGTTTGTGGCAATGAAGCTCCAGTCTCTGTCTCTGTCATTGCGTGGCTTTCCCCACCACATGTGCCTGTGTCCAAATTTCTCTGCTTATAGGAGCACTGGCCATTATATTGGGGCCCACCCTAACTCTATATGACTTCATCCTAATTTGATTATATCTGCAAAGTCCTTATTTTCAAATAAAGTCTGTATTCTGACATGCTGAGAGTTAGGACTTCAGCATATCTTTCTTAAAAGGGGATAGAATTCAACCCCAACACCTTCCAAAAAGACCCTGCACACAGTGGGGATATCTTACTGAAAGAGCCTCTCACCAGGGTCCAGAGACTGCTGGAGACATTGTGAGGGACGGGTTATAGATGACACAGGAAATAGATGGGAGTGAGAATAACACCCCTCACCCCTAAAAACAAGGGTTGACTCTAACCATCTGTACTAGTGGAAGGAATCAATGCCATAGAGAAGAGAAGCCAGATGAGCAACACCTTCCTGCTCCTTCTCCCTCAAGGATCCAGAAAGAGGTAAAGGATCAGAAAGAGGTCACCAGACCAGAGAGGGTGAGGACACAGAGAAGCAGACCACAGCCTCCCCTCCCACCACCAGCTTCCACCTGAGGCAGGATCCACCTAGGTAAGGACAGAAGACATGGTTTGAAATAAAGTTCATCGGTTGGAATATTAGATAGAGCTGGACACATTTACTATTGGTATGAGCCTTCTTGAGAACTAAAGTGATCAGAAGATTTGTTAGCCAAGAGTGATCAGAAAGTTCATGGCTAGGCTGGTTTTCGTCTATGGAGGCAGCAGAGAAAGGAGTCACTCTAGAGAATGGGTAGCCTGTGTTCAAAGAATTAATCAGGAAGCATTAGGCTGATATGGCTCTACTGTCTTGAGTTGCTACATAAGCAAACTAGAGCCCAGTTCAATGCAAACAGTGAAACACATGCACACACAGCGCAGGAAGTAGCCCACTTCTATATAAAGTCATATTTTCTGCCTAAGTTCTTCATTAATAACCTAGTAGTAGATGGCATTGCTCTAACCTAAGAACAGAAAAATACATTTGCATTTCCATAAATGTCTCCAGGAAATAGAAAAAAATTCAAGATCCAAAGCAAAGAATTTTAATGGTACAATTGCAGACAAAGAATGAGACTGAGTTCCTGCCCATGCCCTTCCAGCAACTTCTTTGGGGAAGGATCTTGTGCTTGGGACAATTTAGCAAAGTAAATATTCTTGAAAAGATATTAATATTTCTTTTCTATCCCATTTGTTCCCAACCCATCTTGCTAGAGTTTCACTTTGCCATTAGTATGGCTCACTTAAAAACAATTTGTGTGTGTATATGTGATGCTGGGGATTGAACACACAGACATTCTACCTCCAAGCTATACCCCCAGCCCTATTTTTTTTATTTGAAAACAGGGTCTTGCTAACTTACTGAGGCTGGCCTTGAACCTACAATCCTCCGGTCTCAGCCTCCCAAGTACTGTAATTACAGGTGTGTGCCACCACACCTGGCTTTAAAAATAAATTTTAAAATGATTATTAAATACAAAAAATAACATGTGTAAATTATGAAGTTGTTCATTTTATCTAATTTTTTTCTTTCAAGAAGACAAAGTAACTCAGAATCCTGGCTGTGGTTTCCAGCCATTTTAGCTCATCTTACTGCTAAAAGGAGTCTACAGGTTTTGTTGTTGTTGTTTTTGCCCAGGCTCTTCCTATTCCTTCTGAGTCCAGAGCTCAGCTGTGGACAGAATCTGAGCTTGGCCTCTCCACTTTTGATGCTGAAATACAATGTTCATTAGAACAAAAGCTCCTTGTCTGTATTGCTGGGTTCAATATAAGTGGTTTTCCTGCCCCACATATTACAGCTCCCATCATATTGCAATGATATCATAATAGCTCACATTATCCATTGAGGTCAAATTCAACTATTGATCTATTTAAACATAAATACTACAATTAATTAGAGATGGGCTTAGACTAAAATATCTAACCTTCCTGGGTTCTTTAGAGTATCATTGGGATAACTGCTGATAAGAGATAAAGATCCTGAGAAGGACATTTTCTACCCAAGCATACCCTCTGCAAATGACTTCATAGGCCCAGGGATGTGCTTCATCAGTATGCATTGTATTCCACCATTTAGCATGCAATGACCACGTCTTTCATCCCAGAGAAGGCTGTAGGACAGGCTGGTGAGGAAAAGGCTTGTTTCTTGAAATATGTATATGCTGAGGTAGAGAAAGAAATACAGGAACATTTTTCATTCGGCTTCTAGACTCCTGGAGCACCTGCCATCTCCCAGTGATGGACGGCTGCATCAGTGGGGAGATGGAGATGCATGTCGTTTGCAGAGCTTCATTTACATTCCAGTTATCTTACCACAAGTCAGTAATAGACCAAGGCAGAAGGGGACCCCAAGCTTTTACAGAGGGACTTCAGTGGGTGAGTGGGGTCCCCCAAACTCTCCATGCACAAAAAGCGCATGTCTGTTCACATGGCACGATGGTACCCGATGACTTTTCTCTGGACTCAGGGTCGTTTCTGCTACTTTAAGTGTGGCAAACACAGCCCCTCGTGGCCTGACCTCTGTCCATCATTTCCTCTCCATCCCACTGGTTCAGACTTATCTTGTGCCATCCAAGAGGGTCACCCACCCGCACTCAGGTGTCTGCTGAAAGTTCAGCATAGAGGATACACCCAGGGCTCACTCCTCTCTACTCTGAAGGGTGCAAGGATGAAAACTAGCATTTGTTGGGAATTAGCAGATGCTGTGAATTGCCTTCCCAGTGGCTATCTCTACTCCTTCTTCCCTGAGACATCATCCCAGCTTATTCTACAAGGGCCTTAAGCTCACAGCATAGGTCCCCACCCCAGCTCCAAGGAGTGAATCGAGATTGGTGTAAAGCAGTCATTGCAAACTCCTTCCCCTGGGACAGTCAGCATCAGTGGGGAGGGGAGGAGGTTGTTCACAGACCTGGACAGTGAGAAGTAAGGGAAATTTCTTGCAGGTGGCAGTGGTGTGTGCAGGGGTAAAGTCTTTCTCTAGAAGACAGAAAATATTGAGAAGAAAGCCCCCTTTCTTCCAGCTTTGATGGTGGATGTGTCACTGGAGCTATGTAGACATCTTGGAAGACATCAGTCTTGGCATTGGTGAGTTGCTGAGCCTGAATCTTGGCATTGTTGAGTTGCAGGATAACATTCTACCTTGGATTCCTTGGAGCATGAGGAAAGTGTACTCCTTTCAAAGTTAGGGTTATTTTGTTTGTTTTTTCATTCCTTTGTTTGTTTGTTTCCCGTTACTTGCAGCCAAACACGATTCTGACTCTTACGCATGCTCTGTGTCAAGCACATGGGGCTTTCCCTTAGCAAGCGCTACATTGTATACTTGGCTTCAGTTTCCCATTCTGTAAAACAAGGCCGGCAGAAGCGCATACCTCGTTGACAGTGGTAAGGATGAAATGAGCTGTCCATGAAAGCACCCATTGATCATCCTGTCACCCTGGAAGCTGTCGGAAAGCATTAGCTGCCACTGTAGTTCAAAGGCATTTGCTTTCAAATATTTTGAGAACTGTATGAGGTTAGCTGATGGGAAAGAGAAAGGAGGGAGAAAGCAGTGGAACTACAGTGGCAGAAGATTCGGGGGCTGGAAACAGAGGCTAGAAGGCACCATGAGATTGGGACAGCGACACATCTGACAGAGATGGCCCTGGGAGGGGAGGAAGGCGCAGAATGGCAGAGGCAAGGGAGGGAGCTGCATGGTGAGCACGTCAAATGGAACCATAAAACTGCAAATTAGGCAAAAGACGGTGCACAGGCATGATGCTGAGTTTGATGGGAACAGGATCATAAAACATGAGGTTGCTGCAGTCCATCAGAACTCGGGGCAGATGTGTGAGTAGTCTTGTATACTTGTATTTCAAAGAGCTCGGTATACAGTTAATGGAGTGGAATGTGCCCTAAAACAAAATTGTAAAGAAAACAAAAGCCCAGAGACAAAGAAAACAAGGAGGCTGGTCTACCCTGGAGGTGACTCCGTGGCAGAGGACAGCGGGGAGGCCTCCAGGGCCAGGAGTCTCCAATGCTTAGCCAGTTCTCTCTGATCAGGATTAATTACTGGCTGGAGGTTGCTGCTCACTCCAGGTTCTCACACAGGACACTGAGCAGTATCACATGCTCACCACGCTTGTTTCCACCCCTTGAGCCTTCAGAGTAGCAACTATGCTCCTCTCACCAACGGTCAGATGATGACCTAACCCTGGTGGAAGGGTCCACATGGGAATTCCAGACCCTTTCATTAAGGACTTGAACACTCAACAGGCCTCAGACACAAATCACTAGGCTACCAACCCAGGCAGCGGGAGCACACTCAGTTCTGAGTTGTCCTGGGCCCAAGCCATGAGGATGGTTCTGCTGGACATGTGTACCAAGTGCTCTTCACCCTACAAGTCCCAGAAGAAGCCAGTCTCTGGGAACCAAGAGTCGTGTGCGAGTGTGCACATACTTATGGGTCCTACTCCCATATCTAATGACCAGGTCTATGACCGCGTGTCATCATGTGAAGCCAGCAGTCTCTCCCTGTCTTCCTGATCATTCCATTGGAACAAACAGCATTTTAGGGGGTTTCTGTAGGGAAGGAATATCTCATTTGGCTGAAATGAGCCCAACTTTGACATATTACAAATAGTGGGCGTGTGTGTGTGCGTGTGTGCGTCCTTGCATATTTGGACATCCAGCTCTGTTTTCTCTCCTCTGGATGTTCGCGATGCTCTCTGGTCTCCTTGATTCTGTCTCTCTCTGCCTATCAATCCTTCACATCGTAGTCACAATGAGACAATGAGCTTCCTAAACACCAATCCGAGTGCCTCCTCCTTCCCGCTTAGCGGCTTGCCAAGTCTTGACAGTAAAAGGGACTCCTTCCTGCTCTGCCTGGGACAGTCTGATTCATGCCTATTGTCCCGTACATTTAGTAACAATATCTTTTTTCACTCTCAAATGTGGCTAGATTTGGAAGATATAATGGGAGATAGACTATGTGGACACCCTGTTAATAGGGCTCCACATTCTCCAGCCTGAGTTTTCCCCTACTCTGTCCTTGTGTTTCACAACCCAGCCATACACAGCACTGAAGTTGCCATTTTTCCTTGGGCCTGGAGCCCTTCATACACACGTGGTTTTCCCTACCTACACACTGGCTAATTCTGACACATTTCCAGAAGCTGCTGGCTCTGAGACTTGCAACCAACATCATACTATGCGAATGGAAAAAAAAAAAAAAAAAAAAAAAAGCAGCTATGATTGAAAGACCCTGAGTTTTGGGGGTTGTTACCGCAGAGAACCCAGAAAAGGCTGAGCATTCTGTGTGAATTGTCTTCCTGTCTTGGTACATAAATAATCTGAGGTTAGAGAGCATGTGGATCTAGTCCACATTTGTTTAAACAATTCCTAGAATGGCACCTAGAACTATTCCTTAGATTTGACTCAATAAAGGTACAGACACCTACCTTGTGTTTCTTGAGTGCCAACCTTGCCAAGGTCCAGACGAGTGACATCTTCAGGCAATACACTTCTCACACAACATTCCCATTTACTATTTTATTTTATTTTTATACACAAGTCTATAAAATAAAGAGGTGACATGACTTTGTAAGTGACAAAACTGATGTCAGAAAGATTTTGACATTTAAGATCACATGGTTATCTAACAGCTGAGAAAGAATGAAAGCTTTTGCTTTCTGAGATCTTTTCCATCCTAGCCTTGAACTCAACCCCAGAGAAGACAGAAAATAACTATTTTTCTTTGTCACCCAAAGCTTCCTTGGTATTAGTTTTCACCTGCTCACTAGGACCACTCTTTACTGGAGATACATGAACACCCATCATCCCTTTTCTTTGGAATTAAGAGGCGAGGGATGTAGCCAAAATGCCTTCTCTATTTTAGAAAGGGACCATTTAAAGAATAGAAAGAAAGAGAGAAACACCCAAATTTAGTTCCTGTCTGGTCTTTGTAGATTGCAGGTACCAATTCTGAGCTCCCACAGAGTGAATGGGGTTTTTTGTTCTCCACAAAAAGGTTGTGTTCAAGAGAACGGGCTCCAGTCTGCCTCACCAACCCAAATCCTCTTAAAACTGCAATAAAGGGTGGCTCTTACTTTGGGTGGTTTATTTAAGTCAAAGCCGATGTTGAAGTGCGCATCTTCCTACAGCAACAAATATGTATTGATCATCTCTGTGCACAAGGCATTGTGCTGGAGGGAGTCAAGTTAATTTTAAGTGCTTCCTAATTGCCCTCTGGGTGGCTGAGGTTAAGGTAATTCTTAATCAAAACCTCTGTATCTGTCTTTACTGAGAAAAATGTAAGGGCAGTGCTTCTCTACTCGGCCACACACTGAAATCACCAGGTGAGCTTTTAAAATGAGTGGTGTCTGAGTCCCACCTCCTGTGTTCTCATTTAATTGGTCTGGGATGTGGCCTGAACATGGGGATTGTTAAAAGTTTGCCACATGGATCTTTTATGCAGCCAACGTTATCAGCCATTGCATCAGGACCCGGCCATCTCCAAACTGCCTCTCATGGCGTGGTGATTAGAATAATTAGGTAAATAATTCTATGTTCCAAGATCTTCCTGGCCTCATTCACCCACTGGATTTGAGTGAGGGTGCTGGAGCGGGAAGAAGCCCCAGAGAGGATGGTAAGGAGATCTGGGCTCCAGGTCTGGCCCTGCTCTGCTGCTCTTGATCTAAATGCCCTGGATCTCACCTCTGGTGGGAGAAATGAAGGAATTAAACTAGATCAGTGTTTGCCAAAATTCTTATCATTGATGGCTAACTTTAAAACAATTTAATCAACATAATAGTTATATACTTTTGATAAATGAATATTTGGATAAATGTCTATAATGTGCAATGCTCAAATCGGCATAATTAGAATTTCTATTTCCTCAAGTTTTTACCAATTCTGTATGTTGGGAACTTTCAGACTCCTCTAGTTATTTTGAAATATATAATAAGTTGTAAATTGTAGTTACCCTACCATGATATAGAACACTAGAATTAATTCCTTTTATCTAACTGTATTGGTAGCTGTTCTCCAACCTCTCTCTCAGTACCCCTTCTTAGTCTCTAGTGACCTCTATTCTACTTTCTATTTCTATGAGATCAAAACAGACGACAAAGTTATAGTAACCAAAACAGCATGATACTCCCCCCTCAAAGAAAAAAAAAAACTGGTACACAGACCACTGGAACAGAAGAGAGAGCCCAGAAATTAATTTACCTGTTTACAGCCAATTGATTTTTGACAAAAGTACAAAGTACATACATTGGAGAAAGAATAGTTTTTTCAATAAAGGGCGCTGGGCAAACTGGATATATATAAGAATAATGAAGTTTGACTCTTATCTATCACCATATAAAAAAAATCAACTCATAATGTATCAAAGACCCCAATGTAAAACCTGAAACTACAGTGACTACCTCTTAAGCTCTCTATTCCCAAATGGCAATTTTTTAAAAAGATATCTATCAAATTCCATTTACTGAGTATTAACTAACACCTTCCCAATCAAATAAGTTGAAGATAGAAGTTTAAAGAAGGGAGCTGGTGCTTCAGTCTCACTTTACATCACTTTTCCACATTTTGGCCAACAGTGTGCAAATGCAAAGTATCAAATTGAACAGGCATAAATGTTCCCTTTATTTCTCCTGGACAATGTGGCTGGGATGTCACCTCCAAACTGGGAGCTAAGCACAGCTGGCCTTCCTCACCACCTGCACCACCACCACAGCCTCTGCTGGTGACTGTTGGGGATGCCAAGGACAGGAGACTGCTTGGTTTGCCTCTTGAGGTAAACAGAGGAAGTCCCAGAAGAAAGTTGTAGCAAGAGGACCTGCCCCCAGGTGCACCCACATTTAGCAATGTGCCAACCACACCGACAGAGAGGAGGCCCCGGCACCAGGCTCACCAACCTCATCAAGCAAGCCTGCCCTCCCTTTTGTGGAGAGGAATGAATGAGGAAGGGAATGCAGGAGGGAGGGAGGGAGAGAGAGAGGGAGGGAGGGAGGCTGCCTCCACAGCCTTCAGAGCTGAAGTGAGCAGAAGTTCTTTCCTTGGGGACTGAGGTCAGACTGTGGGAAGAAGAGAATGAGTGGACTCCTGTGGTTAGAACTGCCCATCAGATCCTCTGATTAATGTAAAACTGCCAGTGTTATCATCAAACAAATAATGTTTAAGCCTAAAGCAAAAACAAAAAAAAATGGTGTGTTAACCCATGAGTTTTGTCAAGAATGGATGTTGATTTTTGTTAGATTTTTTAAAACAAGAAAAATAGCTTATAGATACCCATAACTAGCTTTGAAATTCAGGGAAATAATGGTTGGGACTGTTGAAGTGGATAGTCCTAAGATTCTTCGGTTGGTTTTTGCATTGCTGTGACCAAAATACCTGACAAGAACAACTTAGAGAAGGAAACATTTATTCAGCTCGTGGTTTCAGTGGTTCAGTCCATGATGTTCTGGCTCCAAGGCAGAAACATCATGGTGACAGGGCCTGGTGGAGGAAACCTGCTGAGCTCATGACCGCCACTGACTAAAGGGGAAGTAAAGCATTGCTTGGGTTAAACCAGATTTTTCCTTATGATATAGAAGAGACAGTCATCCAAAAAGGGCGCATTCTAGATCTTGAGAGCCGTGTAGAGCCTGCCTCACAGTTAACCCCAGTCGAGTTGAAGTTTGAGCAAAAGTCAGGGTGGGGTGGAGAGAGGAGAGACAGACACAAAGAAAGGAAAGAGTCTGGAAGAGAACAGAGCTTCCGCAGAGAGAACAGAGGTAAGAGCCAGCAAGAGCTGTAACCCAAAGCCCAACGGTCCAGCCACACTAGTAAGCTGGGCTCTCTAAGATTCCTCTTGAACTGTACTCTCTCCACAGCATGTTTTTATTTTGTTTGCTTGTTTTACTGGAGCTTATTTGAATGCATTGTTGTCCCTTGAAACTGAAGCGCCTTGCCTGGAGTGAGTGCTGTTAAGCTGTCAGTGGGGAGGGACTACTGTTCCCCATATCACAGTGTGAGGAGGATCAGGGCGTCCCTCTCTCCTTCCCCTCTAACTGGCCTCTGCCTGTCTCCTCTGCTGTTTTAGGCAAGTGACGATTGGCTTAAGCAAGACATATCAGTCCGTTTCTCTACAAAACTTTTATTAAAAATGAGGGAAATATTTTCATTTCCTTGTCTGATCAATTATGGGGCATCTCTGATACATGGATAGCAATGCCTGGCTCACTTACAGGCCACATGGTTGAGCAAATACTTAACAATCCACTATGTGCTCAGAACATTAAAATGCAGAAGGACATATCTCATGCCAGGAGGAGTAAATGATCCAAGACACATGTGTATTAGGTATTATGTTCATCAAATTCATTTTCAAACTTTAATTTAATCTCATTATGCATCCTCTAAATGAGCTATGGAAAGTCTTATGGGAACAAAGAGACGAGTGTGGGTCACTGTGACTGGAGAGGTGAGGAAATAAACAAGGAGAAACACAGGTGAGAATAAACAGGGAGAGGACATCCAGTACACCAAGTTCCCCAGAGTGTGTTCCATGGAACACTAGTTCCATGATATGTAGGAGTTCTTAGGATGGATGGATGGATGGATGGATGGATGGATGGATGGATAGATGGATGGATGGATGAATGGATGGATAGATACAGAGAGAGACAGACAGATATACTGACCAACAGACATACCCATGGGTAGATAAGTTCCAGAAATACTAGGTTTAACAAAGTTCACAATGTCTTCACTGTAGGCCTTCTCAGAATCTTTGATATTTGAATGCAAATTCTGAGTCTCCAAAGCATTATTCTTAATTAATGTTTTATAATTTTTTCTTTCTTTTGAGTGTTTTGTAGGGAATAGTGTTTTGCAGGCATAACGCCCCCCCCAAAAAAAGGATTTTGCCTATTTCTTTTTTTTTTTTTTTTTGTGGTACTGGGGATTGAACTCAGGGGCATTCTACCTCCGAGCTACACCCCCAGCCCTATTTTTTATTCTTTATTTTGAAACCGAGTCTCACTAAGTTGTGGAGTGCCTCACTAGGTAGCTGAGGCTGGCCTCGAACCCGGATCCTCCGGTCTCAGCCTCCCGAATGCTGGGATTACAAGCGTGTGCCACCACGCCCGGCTGATTTTGCCTATTTCTGGTTGTTTCTTTCTTCCCCTTGTTATTTCAAATAATTAGAATATGACTGATATTATGCAAAATGGTGACATTTTTAATACCAAAACTACCCGGGTAGTCTTGCTTACAGATTCCCACAAAGATCTATCAATAGTTCTTCATGAAATCGGCTCTATTTTAATAAGAAATTGACCCAGACTGACTTAAACAAGGAGATGCCTTCCCCATATTTTTGGATCATCTCCTTCATGGAAACTTCATGGAAATCATATTTCTAGGATACTGACAAGAAGCAAGGTCCCTTGGCCAGGGAAGTTGGGGGCCTGGGTGGCTCTTGGCTCCTTGCCCATCTACATGGTCTGGGGTCACTCCTGGGATCTCAGGCCTGGCTCTGGCACCTGCATCCTGGGTGGTGTTTGTTCAGCACAGAGGAGAAGTTCAGGCCTCAGAGCCCATTGCAATTCAAAGCCGTGCCTGTCTGTGTCTCAGCATGTTTAAATCCAGCTGTCTACTCTGAACCTTTAGTTCTTTTCACTGTTGTATTTGTTTTCCTTTTGGCTAATTTATGAGATATGAAATGACCTTCTCAAAAGCCTTCATCTGAAGGCTCATTGAATTCTCGACGTCTTTCACTTGCTTGTGCCTTGGCAGGTGTTCATTTGCAGGGGCCAACATAACAGGAGGTGAAGGACAACCAGGATCACTTCACACTCCTGACTGTGGCTGCTTCACACTCAGATCGGCTATGTGGGCTCACAATACCACCAGCCACCACACTTTTTGTTTATCTTGCCTTATCTTATGTCAGTTATTAAAGAGAACATTACACACACAGAAAAATCACTTGTAGCTGCTTTTTTCCTTATACTTGAAAGAAGTTGGAGACAGAAAAAGGTTAACAAGGCAACCTCTGTGGGAACTGCCTTTGCTTTTTGGCTCTGGTGAAATGTCTCATTTTTTACTTTATTGTTTTCAGATCTTTCATCAGACTGGCTATGGCTGCTAGGGCAGCTATTTTTTCCTATTAGAAAATTGAAAAACACTACCCTGAACATTTTTGCCTCCTGTAAAGTAGGAGTTTTCTGTCTCAGATCTCTGGTTTATTCTTCTTCTTCACAGCATCCTATTCCTGTCTTGCAATCTTCTCTTCTTGTTTCACAGATGCAATTCTTTCTTTGATCGCTTAGGGTTGTTTAGTCTAATTAAACTCTGTTTCTTTACAGTAGAGCTCTTTTACCCATTTGCTCTGTTCTCTCTCTTTGTGACATTGACTTTCCTCAGATGCTGATGGTTCTGTTTTGTACGATCATTTTCCTTGCAGTAGATTGCTGCAGTGGGCAGTGGAATGACCACATCTTGCCTTGAAGCTCTTGTTTGACTTTTCTCGTGGGGACCCTGCCATTTCTGTCCACCCATGCTCCTTTGTGTCTGGGGTATATTAAGGCACCCACCTCAGTGTGTGTCCAATCTGCCATCTGTTACCAAAACCAAGAGACTTGTGCTTGCTCTGACTTCCTTGGGCAGTATTATGAAAAAAAAAAAAAAAAAAAAAAAAACTTTAAGAGAAATTCAGGGCTTTCCCTACATGTTGTCAGAGTCCATAGCCACATTTCATGTTTGATTTTTGCATTTGTTTTTATTCACATTTCCCCCAAAATATCAATTCGTTGAAGCTGCTATGTGTTTTGAAATTGTTGATGACTATAATTCTGACTTCATACTCACTAAGATGTGTGGCCTTGAGTCCATTGAGTCTCAATTTCCTCTTCAATGAAACCAGGACAGTAATTTCCACCTTACGGGGTTAATGTAAGGATGAGTTATTGTGCAAAACAGCCAGCAGAGTGCCTGAAGCACAGGCTTTCTAAATCCACATATTTACCAATTGCAGTGCTTAGCATTCCTTCTCATATAGGTATCTTTCCATCCAGTATAATTTTCCGTCTACCTAAAACACTTTTTTTGTGTGTGTGTGGTACTGGGGTTTGAACCCAGGGAAATTCTACCTACGAGCTACACTCCCAGCCCAATTTTTATTTTTTATTTTGAAACAGGATCTCACAAAGTTGCAGAGGACCTCACATAGTTGAGGAGGCTGGCTACAAACCTGTGATCCTCCTGTCTCAGCCTCCCAAGTATTGGGATTAGAAGTATGCACCACCACACTCACCTCCTTGGACATTTCTTATAGAGAAAATCTGCCTAAAATGAATTCTTTCAGCCCTCATACATATAAATAATCTTTATTTCACCTCCATTTGTGAAAAGTATTGCTGTGTATAGGATTCCAGGTTGACTCATTGTTTACTCT
Organism: Graphiurus murinus; assembly: GCA_004027655.1. Lineage (NCBI taxonomy): Eukaryota > Metazoa > Chordata > Mammalia > Rodentia > Gliridae > Graphiurus > Graphiurus murinus. Next base: position 112,677 of record PVLC010001590.1, on the reverse strand, counting down.
CATTCTAGATTGACTCTTTCTAAGTATGTAGAGTTGCTGGCCCACTCTCCTCTAGCCTGCATTGTTTCTGATAAGAAATATACTGTCATTCTAATCTTTGTTCCTCTGTATACAATATGTCTTTTTTCCTCTGGCTGTTTTTGAGTCTTCTTTATTGCTACTTTAAAGCACTTTGATTATCCTGTGCCTTGGCATGGCCTTCTTCAAGGTTCTTGGGTTTGAAGGTCAGCTGAGCTTCTTGGATCTGCAGGCTTATTGTTTACAGTTTGGAAATTTTTTATCCATTATCTATTCAAATGTTTTGTATTCCTACCCTTCCTTCAGAGGCTCCAATTTTATATGTATATAAAATATTATAAATATATATATGTATATATATATTACTATAGTCCATGACTTGTCCCCTTCTCACTGTACCCCCTCCATTGTATTTCAGTACTGTCCCCCGTGTTTCATGTGGGTGGCTGGCATTGCCTCTCCCACGTATACTCTTCACTGCTTTAGCCATGGTTGTTTGGCTGCTGGTTTGTTCTGGTGTATCTGCCCCATACAACATTGTAATTTACAGCTCCAGGAGTTCAAGTTGCATCATTTTATATTTTCCTCTACTTAACATTTCTTATTTTCTTCTCTCTCTCTTTGAACTTATGAACTCTAATTATAAGAATTGTTTTATTAATTCCATCACCAGTGTCATTTCTGATGTTTTGCTATGACTCCTTTTGTTCTTATTATGAGTCCTATTTTCCTCTTCTTTGTATGTCTAGTAATTTTTGGTTGGACATCAGGCAGTGTGAATTTTACCTTGTTAGGTAACTCTAAAAGCTGAATATTTTTTTAATATTTTTTCTTTTTAAATGACGCATAATAATTATACATATTATGGGGCACAGTGTGATATTTCAATACTTACATACAATATGTAATAATAGATCAGGATAATTGACCTATCTATCATTCAAACACTATTTCTTTGTTGTGAGAATATTCAAAATTCTCTTTACTAGCTATTCTGAGATAGACATTTAATTTTCATCAATTATAGTTACCTTACTGTGATATAGAACATTGGAAATCATTCTTCCTACCCAACTGAGCCCAAGTACCTGTTAACCAGTACTCTCCTTAACATTTTTGAGCTTTTTTTTTCCTGAGATGAAATGACATTATTTGGAAACAGTTCAGCTCCTCCAATTCTTGTTCTTACTATTACTTGGGCAGACCAAAATAGCCTTTAGTCTAGAACGAATCCCCCCATTGAAACAACACCGTAGTGAGTACTCTATACAGTACCCTAAGCAGCACAGAGGTGGTTTTATTTTTTTCCCCACTATAACTAGTAACCTGTGAATTAATCCTGGCCTGCTCCTTTCCAGTAGTGCCTTCATGATAGTTTCTTCACTCACACATGCAGAACACAGCAGGAGAGCATGATACCCACGGATCTCCAGATACCCTTTCTCTGTGCAGCTTTCTCCTCTTAGTAACTCTGTCCTAGGAGTTATTTGCCTTTCCTTAATTTTCAACTTTGTCTCCCCAACTCAGAGAGATGTCTAGGTCCACTCTGGGTTCTCCCTCCCTTCAGGGTGGCCTGTAGGCCCTCCCCAGGCAGCAAGCTGGAAAAATTCTGCAGTTAGCTCTATTTTCCCCTGCTTGCAGAGATTATTATACTCTGTAGCCTATTCCCAATATCTGAAAATAATTATTTAATATATATTTTTTCTTGTTTTGTTAGTTGAGTCAGTAGAGTGAATCTACTCCCTATTACTCCATCTTGGAAATCAGCACAAATGTTTGAAAAATCATGGTTATTCTTATTTTTTATTCTAGCCATGTACCTAACATTACATTAGGTCCTACAGATTTAAAGAAGTACAAGATGAAATTGGGCACTTTCTTATCTGTGTATCACTTGTCTTTTCATAGTCACATCTTTATCTTTTATATTTGACTTCCTTTTTAAACCATGAATCCTATCTAATGTATTTTCTTGTGTTTCCTCCTAGTCTTTGCAACAATTATTTTTAATATTTGCATATTCTTTCATTGAGCAGAGATACCTAATTTACTTACTCATCCACTAATTTTTGAGTAATTAGGTTGTTTGCAATTTTTTCTGCTGTAGATAAAACCAAAATGTAATACTGTTTGTGTGTGTGTGCCTGTGTTGAGAAATCACTAAATTAGGTTCCTCTGCAATTTTCAACAAGGAGTAATCCTTAATAAGGTTATAAAGTCAGAGCTCCACTTGTTTTCTCTACAATTTTCATCCTTCATTTCCTCATTCCACTCTCTTTCTCCTTCCCTTCCCATTCTTCTTCTTCCTACCCCTCCTCCTTTCCCTTTCCTTTATCCCAAAAAGCATTTATTGAACACCTTCTGTATTCTAGGCACTGTGCTAGAATGTGAGTTCTGCTACAGGAAATAAAGGCAGTGAAACTTATGATCAGAGAGGGGGAAGACAGAAAATTCAGTAAGTAAAAACAATATGTAATAAGTGGTATTACGGGAAAATTGATTTGAAGAAATCAAACAGTATCAGCCCACACATCTTACAGGTGAGTGAGAGACAGGAGAAGGAACAGGCACGCTAGTTCTCCTCAGTGTGGTGCAGGGACTTGTTGGGAGTTTAGTATCCTGCAAACCTGGGCTCAAGATCAGGCTCTGCTTGCTACTTATTAGTGGGTAAGCATGGGCCAGTTATTTAACTTTCTTCTGTCTAACTTTCAATATCAAAATAAGAGTCACAATATATTGTAAGGGTGCCGTGAGAATCAAAGATAATGTATGCCAAGAACAAAGCACACCGTAGGCTTTTGGAAACGGATAGCTATTATTATTATAAGCTGGTTGGCACTGGGCAAAACAATGCCTCATACTTCTGTTTACTAAATCTGGAATATTATTATTTGAAAGTTTCCTTTCTAAAAGTTCTAGAGAGATGAGTTTGCATAAATGCCTCGTGTCAGTCGGCCTGATCCATTCTGTGATGCACTGAGAAGTTTTTACAGACCTCTCCTGAACCAAGTGTCTCTACTTTCTGATCCTTGTTCTAACCCTGAGCTGAGACTGTTGTAAAATTAAGTGGGGTTCTTCCTTATCTAGAAACCAGTGAGTAATCCGTGGGCCAGCTGCCCTCCAGGACCACCTGGAAAACCCACCATGAGCCTTGGTTAGTGGATTCAGGTTCTGACTTAAGGTGAATAAACCATGGTTTTATGTCAAGGGAGAAAAATCAACATACCAAGTAAACAAACAAAAGAAATTTAAACATCAAACATTTCTTCAAATAGAAGATATAAGAGGTATTTCAGGTCACCTCCAATGAGAATAAAAAATAAGTTATATTTTATTGTCTCCTTTTCCAGCAATATTTGCTTTTTTAAAATTGCATCAAATGACAATTTCTGTGTCCTGCTAAGCAAAAGCTTCATCTCCTGAGATATTCTGGTGGCCCACACACAGCAAAGAGACACATAAGAACACTTCTAATTTGTCTCAAGACAACCCTTGACTCAGAATCCTTCTTTCCCAACTGCTAATCATTGAAGTAAAGCTCTTCATCATCATTTCTTTCTCACAAGCATAGTTTTCTATTTCCTAAATCCCATGCTTCATATTTTGCGAATTCTAGGTTCCTTTGCCTGCATTATTGAGAATAATAGACACTGGGGAGAACTTTATGAGTTTTCAAGTCTAACCTCTTTGCTTTACAGATAAGAATAATAAAACCCAAGTAGCTTGGTCTATTTTATATTGCTGTAACAAAATGACTGAGACTAGGTGCTTCATAAAGAAAAGAAGTTCGTTTAGCTTCTAGTTTTGGAGGCTAGAAGTTCAAGACCAGGCATTCCCTTCTATTTGGCCACTATTGAGAGTCTTCTATCTGCAACATATCATGGCAACTGGTATAACATAGCAGCAATGTGTGTAGGATCACCTGGCATGACAGGAACTTGGAGATCAGGCAGGGGCCAGGCTCACTCTTTTGTAACCACTAGCTCCCAGGGGACTAATCCACCTTGCCAGTCCTAACCCACTCAGAGACCAGCACTAATCCCTTCATGTGGTGGCAGTGACCTGTCATTGCCCACTTCCTCACCTCCTAAGGGTCTCACCATCTTTCAGTATTGGTGCACTGGGTACCAAGATTCCAGCACCTCCATCTTTGGGAGACACACTCAAACTGAATCTAAACCACAGCAACACAAGCTTAAAAATAATAATACCACCGAGTGTGTATGCGTAGAAAGTAAGATGGAGAAAGCCAAAAGTGAAATGTTCACAAACCATCAGTCACCCTCACAACAATCTGGTTTATGAGTTATTGGATTTGTGCTGCTGTTAGAACAAAGAAGACCACTGACAGGAATGTTTAGGTATTCCAAGTATCAGACCTGAAAACACATGTTGCTAATTGTTCTTTCACCTTTAGAGATGAACTCCAAGTACCCAACCTTGCCTGCTAGTCAGCTATATGAGCAGCTTTTTAAAAAGTGAGTTTACAGCTGGGCATGGTGGTGTGTACATGTAATACCAGTATTTGGGAGGCTGAAAGAGGAGGATCACAGATTTGTAGCCAGCCTCAGCAACTTAGCAAGGCCCTCTGCAATTTAGTGAGACTCTGTTACAAAATAAAAAAATAAAATAAGGCTGGCTGAGAGTGTAGCTCAGAGGTAGAATGCCCCTGGTTAAAATCAATCTCCAGTACAAAAAAAAAATAGTGAGTTTACAAACTCTTTTTCAAACTCACCTTAAGTAACAGTGCTAAAAATGAGACCAAGTGATACCAAGGGCTTCCTGATATGGCTCATTGAGAGGGACATGACTCTACTTGTGTAGAACTCCTGCCCCAAATGCACACAACCTGACTCTAATCATGAAGAAACATCAGACAGAGGGCAGAGGGATAATTTACAAAACAATTGACCTGTGGTCTTCAAAAATACCACTGTTATGGAAGACAAAATGTTTGAAGGTTGAGGAACTGCTCCAGATCAAAGGAGACCAAAGAGATGTGATAACTGAATGCAAAGCATGGCTCACGACCATATCTAGGTCAGCAAAAACTACCGTAAAAATGCTACTGGAACATGTAGATCAGCCCTGGCTGCCGTAACAAAAAACCACAGCTGAGCGCTTTCAACAGGAGGATTTTCTTTTCTTGCAGTTCTGGAGTAGGAATGCCAGGCCGGAGCACCAGCAGGCTTCTCTTCTTGGCTTGCAGATGGCCAGCTCTGGGGACGTCCTCACAGGGCAGGAGACAGGGCAAGCTTCCTTGTGGCTTGTGTTTTCTTTTTGTGGTACTGGGGATTAAACCCAGGGGAATTCTATCTCCAAACTAAACTCCCAGCCCTTTTTTTCATTTTTCATTTTTGAAATAGGATATCTCTAGGTTAGAGACTGGCCTCGAACCTGCAATCCTCTTTTCTCAGCCTCCCAGGTACTGGTATTACAGGAGTTCACCACCACACCTGGCTCCTGGTGTCTTTTCTATAAGGGCACTAAGCCTCTAAGACCAAGGTTCTACTTTCATGGCCTCATCTGAACCTACTTACCTCTCCAAAGACTCTTGCATTAGGGGCCAGAACTTCGATATATAAATTTGAGGGGAGGGAGGCATAATTCAGTCCATAGCAGTACCATTGATAAAATTAGAATATAGGCTAGGTTTACACAATATTATTGTACGTTAAAGGCTTTGAATTTGATAATACTAGGATTATGCATAGAACATTCGTTTTTTTCCTTAGGTAATACACATGAAAGTATTTAGCAACTAGAGTATTTGTATATAACTTACTTTCAAACAGTTATGAAAAACAATTCTGTGTGTGTTTGTGTGTGTGTGTGTGTGTGTGTGTGTGTGTGTGTAGGCGCATGCATGCATGCTCACAAATACTGTAAGTAAAGAAAGAGAAGAAGAGAGAATAATAAAATGGGATAAAATGTCAACAATTGGTGAAGATACAAGTAAAAGGTATCTGGGAACATAACAATATTACTCTTGGAATTTTTTCCTTTAAGTTTGTAATTATCATGAAATAGAAAGATCTTAAAAGTTTCCTTAGAGCGCCTCGGTGTCTTCCCAAGGTGGACTTGGGGGCAGGGCTCAGAGATGAGAAGTCGCGTGCATAGACACATGGAGATCATTAGATATGACCTGCTGCTTCACCAAGAGCGGAAATTGTGGGAAGGTGACAGAAGACTGAGGCTGGCCCTCATACTCTTGGTCAGATGACTGGGTAGCGGCTGATTTACAAAAAAAAAAAACAACAAAAAAAAAACCACCCTCTAATTTTATTTCACTACTATTTCAAATTAGCTGCTAGCGTCTCTACAGGCCACACGGACAAAATGGCCTCTTTGTTAAATTCCCCATCCTTGTACAGGGGTCGTGTGTAATTGACGCTCGCAGGACTACGTGTCTTGTGCCAGGCACATACCAACCCATAAACACGTCCTGGGGCATTAATTATCACAGCTCAGGAGAGCAGAGGCAGCGGGCCCTGCTGACTGTCACGGTCCCCGTGAGTGCGCACGGCCACACACAGTGGGGCTTGGGAAATACCTATTGGCCATGGAGGCTGCCATTCTCCCTCCTTTGCGGGCAACAACAGCAATGAAGTTGGGCGGGGAGGTGGGGGCCACACGAAAAATTCCCCTACTCAGGCCCAGACCCCCAGCCGCACTCGGGCCCTGTGCAGGCCATAGGAGCCCTGCAATAGCGATCAGCAGTTCTATTTGATTTAGGAAGTGCTAATCAATAACAAGTTCAACGTGGAGAACTGCACCAGCTTAATCATCTTGCATCTGGCACCCAGCACTGACATACCCCAGCTGGAGGGGTGGGAGAGAGGCAGGAGGGAAGGGAAGGGGGGGTTTTGTGGGGGGAAACATGAGAAACCAGTTCACAAAAACCCAGGAAACCTCTTTCTGGAGTTAAAATCGTTTCAACTTTCAAAGACAAAATCTCACCCCCAAGTGAAAGACATGATAGCAATGCCGAGCAAGTGAAGACAGACAAAGGCCGGCCCAGGAGTGCCGAGGGGCTCAGTCCTCCCACAGGGGTGCTCTCCCCATCCCAAGGACTCTGAGCCCCTGCTGCCCATCTCACATGCTCTTTCTATTTCTGACAGGATCCCCCCCCCCCTTTTTCTCCCGTAAACAGCAGTTTACAGTACACGCTTTGACTGTAATTCCCATCAACCTGCCACTGTGCAGGTTCAGGAAAGAGATGTATTGGTGCTTAAATCGGGCCCTGCTACTCTGTTTCTTCAAGGGCCTTTCCCTTTATACACCATCAGCCGCAGGTATCGGGGTAACAATTAACCTGCAAGTCTATCCATTTAAATGAAAAATGAAATACGGAGGGTGGGGGAGGGTTGCATGTCCGTTTCCTTCAAACTCGCTTTGGTGGATTCAAGGTGAGCCATCTCTCCTTCCCACAGGTTATCCCAAGCTGGGGTTGGTGATGGAGGGAGAGGGCAGGATGCAGACCTGGCCCTTGGCCTGCAGTGTGAACCGCTGACCGCCCCAGCAGCTGTCCATCTGCAGAAGCTGAGCACTGGGGGAGATGCAGGACCAGAGTGAGTGAGACAAGATGGAATTCAAAAGCAGGAGACCCCAGCAAGAGGGAGCTAATCCCAGAGCAGGAAGCAAAGCCTGGCCTGGTTCCTGGTCCTTCTGCCCCTCCCAGGGCTGGGGGCTCTTATGGGATGCTTTGAGCACCACTGAGAGGAGAAAGGCAGAAAGGGAGGGAAGGAGGGCTTCTTAGGGCCTGAGTCAGCCAGGGTTCTGATGACGGGAAAACACCGACTGGGCTAAGTTTTCTCGGCCCACTCAAAATTCACATTTTGGAGCAAGTTAATTTCCCTTTGTGTAAATAAAAATGAACCAATTTATATGGTGATGACCCTGTTGACAATTTTCTTAGGTTTTGCTCAGGTCATTTCTTAATTCTTCACTCAAAACCTATGCCTTTTGTGGGTGAAAAAAAAAAAAAAAAGACATAACCAAGGAGAAGCAGGGCTGCAGTATCACTGAGCACCCGCCAGGTTGGTGATGGAGCTTTCGATCCTTGCTGGGGACTTAAGCACGTTCCCACGTAGAGAGCAGAATGGCAGCTCCCTGTGCCACCTGTGCAGAGTCTCATTAGCTTACTGAGCAATCTAGTCTCATTGGATTATCAACACGGAGAGATTTGGTTCTGTCTGACAACTGCCCCACTACACTACACTGAGTCTCCCTGCTGGCTGAGGAATGCGCCCCCCTACTGATCTTGGACTCCATCCTCCAGCTTTTAGTGACTTTTGCTTCTTAGAACAGGGTCCGTGTTCTGTTTCTGAGCTCCATCTCTTTTTTTTTTTTTTTTTTTTTTTTTTCAGTATTGGGGATTGAACCCAAGGGCATTCTACCCCTGAGCTACACCCTCAGCCCTATTTTTTACTCTTTATTTTTAAACAGGGTCTCACTAAGTTGCTGAGGGCCTCACTAAGTAGCTGAGGCTGGCCGTGAACCCGGATCCTCCTGTCTTAGCCTCCCAAGTACTGGGATTACAAGTGTGCACCACCATGCCCTGCTTGAGCTCTATCTCTTATCTGATGCAAAGCTCTTTCCTCCTCTCTCTCAGCTGAAGCCTCGCCAGGGTCACACCCAGGTGATGTTCAAACACCATTTCTCCTTGTCTCTTCCTCCTCTTACATTGCCTGGGAGACAGGAAAGGGGAAATGGCCAAGTTCCTTCTGTGTGACTGGACAGGGTGCACTCTTCTCTTCTCTTCTCTCTGTGACTTTTGTTGCTTCCCAGGCCAGTGAGCTGTTGGTCTCCTCCTCTATGCGGCAGGTCCAAGTGCTGGGCTCTCGACCATGGCATGCATGTATGAATATTTTGAAAGGCTCCATGGAACCTGTGTAATTATTTGGCATGGGATCTAATCTGCCTTAACATCCTCCACCCCACCTCGGGGTCTGCACACGGCACAGCCTCCCCCAGAGGATGGCATTCTAGTGAAATTGCCCTGAGATGGCCCGGGTCCAGCCACCCTCCATGGGGTCCCTCGGGTCACCCAGACCACAAGGAGTGCTCTTTTTGCCATGCTGAACCGTGGAAGTGGGGCTGCCCTCGCTCCCTCCTGCCTTCTCTCTCTGGCTTCTTCCTCCACCCCCTGGCAGCGTCGGGCACTCTGCAGCTCCTTGCTCTCATGCAGTGCCCTGTGAGAGAAGGCCGCTGGACTTTGACTTAGTCTACACATGGAAGGCAAGGAGAATGATCCTGACAGAGCCCAGGAAACCTTTACCATGACTGTCTCCAGTTTCCTTTGCTATGTTTCGTGATGGTGTTGTGAAAGGGTAGAGAACTCAGTACTCCCCAGAAAAGCCCTCCTCTGCTCCCCTATTTGGTTGACCTGGGTGGGAGTGGGTAGAGAAAGGACTGTTCTCAGTGCTGGAAAGCTTGCCTGGGGGACGGCTACGCACAACTGCTATGAAGTCGTGGTGGTTAAATGGAAGGGGACAACTTAGCACGTTATTGGGATTGTGGTGATACCTTCCTGTGTGGATGCAGCATTACTTGAACTGCTTCTTTCCTAAATCCTTCTTTTTTACCTCTTTATGCCCCAATCCCCTCGCACTATTCTATTGGTCTCTCTCCTCCTTTATCTTAAATCTCTCTCTCTCTCTCTCTCTCTCTCTCTCTCTCTCTCTCTCTCTCTCTCTCTCTCTCTCTTTTTCTATTTTTTCTCTAGCATCCACATACGAGAGAAAACATACCATTCTTGACTTTCTGAGAGCAGCTGATCAGACTTAGCGTAATACTCTCCAGTTCCATCCATTTTCCTGCAAATGACATAATTTTGTTCTTCTTTATTTCCACTGGGTGTATATACCATGTTTTTTTTTAATCCATTCATCTATTGAAAGACATCTAGACTGGTCCCATAATTTGGCTATTGTGAATTGTGCTGCTATAGACATGGGTATGCGTGTTTCACTATAGTATTCTGACTTTAATTCTTTTGGGAAGATACTGAGGAGTAGCACAGCTGGGTCATATGGTGGTTCTATTCCTAGTCTTTTGAGGAACCTCCATACTAATTTCCTTATTGGTTGTACTAATTTACAATCCCACCCACAGTGTACAAGGATTCTAGGAACTCAATTTTAAGATATAAGGGTTAGCAACAATAACAAACATCTTTATAGGTTTCATCAAAATGAAAAATTCAATTAGTCTAGTTGGTATGTTTCAAATATTTAACCCATTCATGCATAATTCCACATCAGTTTGCTGGCCAAAGGGACACTCTATGTCAGGAGCTGGCCACAGTGCATGGGGTCTTTGTCATTTCAAGTACTAAAAGCCGGTCACAGTGTCACAGCATGGTCCTGCCACCCTATGACAAGACAACATAACGTTTGTTCCCTTAGAGCTAAGCTGCAGATGAGAAGAGGCCCATTTTGCAAAGTCCTGTGCACAGGGATCTGGCAAATGTTGGGAAGAGTGTACAGACCCGTCTTCAACCCCTAATTTGGATCCAGCACCCATCCCAAGTTAGATGATTCTGGGCACTGTTTTATACCTAAAAGAGAGGTAGCATCTTAGTACCCATGTATATTGGTTTCTTAGGCCTTCTGAAACAGGGTAGCAAAGACTGATTATCTTAAACAACAGAATGTATTCTCTCACTGTTGAGAGCCAGAAATCCAAGGTTGAGGGCTGGTCTCCTCTGGAGGCTCTGAGGAGTTGGGCCCAGGCCTCATTCTTAGCTTTTGGTAGTTGCAGGCAATCTTCAGCTTGTATTTCATCTTTCCAATCTCTACCTCTGTCCTTACATGACTTTCTTCCCTGTGTGTATCCTCAGTGCTTCTAGATCCAATCTCCTCTTCTTTCTTTTAAAAGGCCGTCAGTCTTCTTTCTCTTAAAAGGCCTAATTCATTACGGCCTCATCTTAACTTGATTTCATCTGCAAAACCCTATTTCCAAATATGGTTCCATTTCCAGGCACTGGGAGTTTAGGATTGGAACTTATCTTTTTTTTTTTTTTCGGTACTGGGGATGGAACCTGGGGGCATTCTACCTCTGAGCTACACCCCCAGCCCTATTTTTTATTATTTACTTTGAAACAGGGTCTCACTAAGTTGTGGAGGGCCTCACTAAGTAGCTGAGGCTGGCCTCGAACCCGGATCCCCCTGTCTCAGCCTCCCAAGTACTGGGATTACAAGCGTGAGCCACCATGCCCGGTTGAACATATCTTTTTGAGGGACACAATTCAACCCACTACACAATGCCATGGACTTATAATTAGCATTTTGTTTGACAACTGAAGGAAGCATTTAGCACAAAGCCTGGCTCATAATAGGTTTTCAATCAATGCTACTAGTCTTCCCCTGATGATATGATGTTTTTAAGAAGTGCTTCATTAGCCAGGAGTCATTGGTGCATGCCCATAATCTCAGTACTTGAGAGGCTAAGACAGAAGGATCGCAGCTTCAAGGCCAACCTCAGCAACTTAGTGACGCCCTCAGTAATTTAGTAAAAAAAAAAAACCACCCCTCCCCCTAAAAAAAGAAATGCTTCTCTGACCTTTTTAGTAATCAGCATTATTACCGTATTGTGTTTCCAAATCGAGGCATAAAACTATTACTGGGTTGGAAATCTATAGATTTCCTAAGTATTTGTTCACTTTAGTTAGGGATATAATGGGAAAGGTATGTTAAGATTTAAAGAAGCCAGGCATGGTGGCGCACACTCGTAATCCCAGTACTTGGGAGGCTGAGACAGGAGGATCGCAGTTTTGCGGCCAGCCTCAGCTACTTAGTGAGGCCTTCTGCAACTTTGTGAGACCCTGTTTCAAAATAAAGAATAAAAAATAGGACTGAGGGTGTAGCTCGGATGTAGAATGCCCCTGGGTTCAATCCCCTGTACTGCAAAAAAAAAATTTAAAGAAATACCTGAGACTCAGCTATTCCTTCTAGTGAAATGAAACTCAAATAAAACAATGTGCTGTGAATGTTCATCACAGTGACCATCTCTGTCATGTGAACAAGTCCAGCCTTTCATCCTGTCTGCTTATGGTAAACACTCAACTGGCAGTTAGTTGAGGGACCAAAGATGACTTAATAATGTCACAAAAATCTACTTGGGAGAATGCACAGAGGAAGCCTGTTTTCAAATATCTAAGAAGGGTTAACAAATATAGCATAAGTACAAAAATTTAATAATTGCACTTGATACTGGAAAAAATATAGGTGCCATTCCTTAAAATTTTCAATTGGGTTAATTCAAAACCTTACCCAGAATAAGACCAGAGTAATATGCCAGATACTTCGGCTAAATCCTTCATTGTCAAAGTCTTGAATTATTGCAAGGACCTGAAGATTTCAGAATAATGATGATATAGAGCAGTAACTTTCTATCACTGCACAGAATGTACAGAGCTATAAATCTTATTATAATATAACAGAGAATTCTAGAGATGTCTAAAGCCCTTTTAAATACCAACTCAGCTGGTCGGAAAATGTAGCATTCAGTTTACTAATGGAGAAGCTCAGGCTGATGACCTTACGGTAACCACGGGAGAGAGAGGTAGGCTTGCTTGGCTAATTACTCTGAAGCCACTGATTGGCTCTATAGCCTCTTCTGCAATACATAATTTTTTTTTTTTTTTTTTTTTTTTTTGCAGTACTGGAGATTGAACTCAGGGGCATTCTACCTCCGAGGTATACCCCCAGCCCTATTTTTTATTCTTTATTTTGAAACCGAGTCTCACTCAGTTGCGGAGTGCCTCACTAGGTAGCTGAGGCTGGCCTTGAACTTCGATCCTCAGGTCTCAGCCTCCCGAATGCTGGGATTACAAGCGTGCGCCACCAGGCTCGGCTCTGCAATACATAATTTTTAATGAAATATATAAAAGTTTGCAAACATCTGCCTTATAAGTATTTCCCCCTGGACTATTTAAAGATCAAAAAAAGGAAAATTTAAACATGCAATCTGGCAAAAAAAAAAAAAAAGTAAGCAAATAAACAAACAGCCAAAACAGTGCTCTATCATACAGAATCGCCAGCAGACATGATGCTATTCCACGCCTCCAGCTCTTCCTCCTCCATCAGTTCATTTATTCCAGGGATACCTTGGAATTAGGGACTGGAGAGTCCACCTGCCCCTGCCTTTTCCCCTTCCCTCCCTCCCTTCCTTCTTTCCTCTAGGGATTGAACTCAGGGGCATTCTACCTCTGAGCTACATTCCAGCCCTTTTTTTAATTTTTTTTGCTTTGGCTTAGGGTCTTGCTGTGTTGCTGAGAATCTCGTTAAGTTACTGAGGCTGGACACGAACCTGTGATCCTCCTATCTCAGTCTCCTAAGTACTGGAATTACCGGCATGCACCACCACACTCAGCCCCCTTCCCCTTTCTGATATTTTATTTCCAGGCTTTTTTGCTCTACCTCCTTTTACAGAAGCATTCCTAAAGTTTCCCAAACACCCCGTTTCATTGCTTTCTGATCTTCATCCCCATTCCTCAGCTGCCCAGCCCTGGTAGATGATTGGAGTGTGGAAGCTTGACCCTCAGTGTGGGGACATCAGAGGAAGGACCTAGCAGGAGACCATTAGTTTGCTGGGGCATGCCCTCAGCAGGGGTTGACATATTTCCCACAGGACTCCTGGTCAGCTCTTAGGATCGAGGTGTTACAAAGCAAGGCTCCCGGGCACCTGTCTCTTCTGCATGTGGCCATTTCCCTTCCTGTTTATCTACCATGTTGCTATGTAGCCAAGCTCCTCCACTCCTGCCCAGACCAAATAGACAGAGCCACCTGATCTTGGACCTTCTGCCTCCAAAACTATGAGCTTCTTTTCTTTATTCCTACTGAGCTTCAGGTATTTTGTTAAAGCAACAGCAAATAGATTAATACAACACACTTATCAATGCCGACGATTCCTGGCCCTCCCTGCTCCTTCCTTTCTCTTGCTGGGAACATCATCACTTCAGGGAATAGTTCATCCAGGAGGAATTTATTAGGCCTCTCTCCTTTCCCAGCTCTTGATACAGTAGAGCTAAAGCAATTGAAGACAGTGGTGAATTTACCAAAACTTCTAAGAGAATTATTTCCTGAAAGCCAGCCTGTTGAAAAATCTTGGAGCCTAGGAAAAAATGCACCCAGCAGGCCCAGTTTCCTCTGTGAAACTATTCACCCTGATGTCCTTGTCACTGTCTTTAAGAATTGACAGGTTGTAGAAAGGGAGGTCTTCTGCAGAAAAAAAAAAAAAACCCACGTGGCTTCTTCAAGGCATGAGTCTGTTGTTTCTGGTCGGCACACCTTCCTCTGGGATTTTGGTTCATAAGGGCACCTTCAGCAACAGCAAAACAAAGGGAGAAATGACCAAATCCACCACCACAAAAACATTAAACAATAAAAAATTTAAAAAACACACAGCAGCAGGGCGTGGTGGCGCACGCTTGTAATCCCAGCGTTCGGGAGGCTGAGACCGGAGGATCTGGGTTCGCGGCCAGCCTCAGCTACCTAGTGAGGCACTCTGCAACTTAGTGAGACCCGGTTTCAAAATAAATTGTAAAAAAATAGGGCTGGGGGTGTAGCTCGAAAGTAGAATGCCCCTGAGTTCAATCCCCAGTACCGCAAAAAAAATAAAAAAATAAAAATAAAAAACACACAGCTTCCAAAATGTCATCCAGCTACTTGTGTTAGTCCCAGAGGAAAGAGTTTCTACTGGGGTAAAAATCAAACACCCAGGGGTGTTGGGGATAGGAACTTAACAGAGAAGCTGGTGGGTAGATGGTTGGGAGGAAGCTAGATGTGACCAACTGTACCAGATGTGGCTGGGAATGGCTCTTCCTTAGATACATGACCTAGAACACTTCCAGAAGATACAGCCTTTGGCAAGTATCCCCTGAAGCCTGAGCTGGGGAATGAGATCATGACAAAGCTGAACCCCAAGTTGTCAGCAAAGGCAGTGAGGTTAAGAACGTGCCGGCAGGTGTTGCTGGTAAATTCCTGGCCAGGGAGCTAGGACGAGGGGGTCATTTATGAGGCTAGCATGCAGGTTCTGGGGTCTGGTGGCTTGCAAAATAGATTGTAAGGAATTGGTTAAATATTGGCTAAATGAAACTATTCATTTGTACCAGCCAACACATCCCAGCTAACTAAACTTATCAACCATGTAAGCTTATAAATGTAAAATTGTTTATAACACTTTCTGACACCAAATAGCTAATATCTGTTGTGAATTAACATAGTATACTAATGCTTGGCTCTCCTTTTACCAAGGTTAATTGTTAATTATTCCAAGGCAATTATTTATGTGCTTGAAAGTGGGTTTGCTGAGCCTAGGTCCTCAGTGTTATGTGTTAAGATTTGTAAGAGGCAAATGCACTTGCATAAAGGCAAATTAATTATTTAGGGAGGAAAGCCTTAATCAAGGCAGCAGGCCACTACAATAATTAGACTTCAGAAAGGGAAGGAGCAGCAGCACAGACATAATTATTTATTGTTCTTCCTCCTCTTCAAATATCAGAATTAGATGCCTGCCCTGAAAATATACACAAAAATACGTATACACCCCACAAATACTTGAGAGGGTCCACCACTCCCCCCTCTTCCAGATTCCTTCCCATTACTATAGCCAAAGAACCCTAAGAAGAAGATCACTTACAGCATTTTAGAACAACTAATCCACTTGGTCATTCCACAAGGTTCCAAAACACAGACCTTTGAATGGCGACAGCTGGAGAATCCTGAGGCATCAGGCGCACTAATAGAGGATTCTCCTCCTGTTTCAGGAGTCTTTGAAAACCAAAAGGCATAGTCTGCAGCACAACATGTGACAAGACATTTATTTTCATCTATTTGCTGTAAGCCGTTGAAAACTAGAAATATCAAATTAGATCAAATGCTTTAAAATAGGTTAAAATCGATCCTTTCCTTGCATTTTGGGTTCTGCCCAAACACTCCTCAGACTGGGGCCTCTGCAGCATGAATATATATTTCATCATAAGAGGGAAGGCAAAGTCCCTAATGGCGATAATTACTGTCACCAAAACAGAAGGCTAATTGTCAGAGGAGCCCGTGCCTCTCTGCGATTAAGAGCTGGGCAGGAATACCTGGCATCTTTGGGCAGAGATTTTCTCTTTTCAGTTCTTTAAGGACACATTAAAATCATTTCGTTTATAGACAGACTAATCAGATAAAAACCCAGGGAAGATATTGCCACACAAAGGCTTTATGGTGTGTTTTTTGTTTCGCCTCTGCCACCTTTTCTAAGGAATGGACACGTGGAAACCCGAGGATGCAGAGCCCTGGGCTTTGGCCTGGACTGCCAGTATGTGTTAATTCCATTTATTTTTGTGATTCTAGTCCAAGGGTAAGCAGCCCCTTTCTTAAAGAAATTGCAGACCCCTGGCTACCTTTCTCTCATTGTTAATCCTCACAACTTCCGCCAGAAGCAGGGAAGAGACAGCTCTCCGCACCCTCTTTTATAGATGGAGAGGCTGAGGTTTGAGAAGGTTAAGTGACTTGCCCAAGGTTATTTAGCAAATTAGGAGCGGCCACCTGGGAAATGAGCCTTGGGTTCTTAGGTTCTGGGGCTGCAGCCAGGATACCCCAGTCACAAAGAGGCTTCCTGGTGCTTCATTTTGTTGACACAACTATCTGTTTAGAAGGAAAATAAGTCGATGTTTCTGTTCTTCTGCTCTGCCGTCACACACACACACACACACACACACACACACACACACACACACACACCATTACTGTGAGGGAAAGGGATAGCCCTGGATTAGAACTTGCAAATAAACCCACTGACTTGGCTGCAGCATTCTCAATGTAGTCTATTGTTTTAGACTCCACTGCACCAAGGTGTCATTCCCACTTCCTGTCCTCACTCTGAGCACTGGGCTCCTATATCTCATTATGACCAGATTGAAAGAGTTGGTGCAAGAACAACCACTCTATTGATACGGACTTTCTTAAAACAAAACAAAAACTTTTAAAGAAGATTTATTGCTGTCTTCACAGGGGAGCGTAAAGACGTGTATAATTCATGGAGAGAAAGAAAATCCTGCAAAGCGAGGCACTCTTGCGCTCTGCCTTGGATTAGAATCAGGCATGGGTTTGGAAACTCAGTGCCCAAGGTCTCTGGAGTGAGGTGGTTTCCAGGCAGAAGAAGAAAGAAGCCACAACTTTAGGACATATCTTCCCACTCAGTCACAGGGCTAGAGATAGAATAAGGACAGGCTAGAGGTTTCAAAGGTGAGCTCACACGAAAGCACTACCTGTCCTGAGGAGAGAGGGAGAGGCACATTAGAGTCTGCGAGGAAAGAATACTGTCTCCAGGCGAGTGGTGCCTTTTTGTGTATACCAGGTCTGCAGGTACAAAAGATCATGCTGGGCACAAGTAGATTTTTTAAAAAATTTTTTTTGAATTGCAAGTGCGCCATCTCGTGGTCAGTTTCCAAAACAGCAACCTCACAATGCTACTGATGTCATCCTTTGGATGCAAATTACTTAGTTCAAGATTTTTTTTTTTCCTTTAGTGACTAATGCCTGCATCAATCATAGCAATCTATTGAGAATTTAACTTCCAGCAGGCACAGTTGGCAGTGGTGTCCAGGAACTAAAAGTATCTGTATATTGGCAATTTAAATCACAGCATTTTCCACTGCTGAGATCAACTTCCCTAATTCATTATCTAAAATTTAGTTATCTTGACATTGTTTCTGGGGTGTGCAAAATAGTCTGCCAGAAAGTTTACCAGATTTATGCTTAAGTTCTACATGCATTCTACTGTTCTGCACTGGTTATTCAGTCACTAAACAAAATGTCCACAAAGCTTTTCTAATCTAATACCGCTGGCGGGGCTTGCTGTGCGGGGGTGGCATCTGCTGACCTTATAGGATCTGGCGTGGGAGCATCATGAACTGCAGTGGTGTAGAGTGTGAGAATATGCTATGATCTCATGGTGAAAATTCCTTAGACATAAAGATGGAAAGATAGCATCACAGCCTGGCCTAGAATCAGCTGGTGTAGACCTTCTGGGTCTTTAGCACCTCTGAAATTAACACCTCAATAAGTAAAGAAAACAGACTTTTCTGGCTCATTTTCTTTGCCCGGACAACAATATCTAGTTAGAATTCCATGTAATGATAGTTTGTGCCATCTTTAGTTGTAACTTCCTATTAGTTTGGTAAGTGATACTGCTTTTTTTAATTAAAATGATGATTTAAAAAATTCCCTTTAAGATACATTTATTTAAGTAAAAATGGAAGTCAGTTTAAGCGAGAGTATAGGATAAATCATGGCATTTATCCTATCCTCCATGGGATAGTAAGCCTGCAGCCTAGGCACTGGATAGGGACAGGGCTACAGGACAGACTCTGCCGGGCACTCCTGGGCCTCTGTAAGTCCTAGGGCATGTTACTAGACCTCTCTTGACCTCTGTTTTCCTCATCTATAGAGTGTGGGTTGGGGTCTCGGAGAGTTCAAAGCAACCGGTCTTCTTGGTGCAGTTTTTAAAGTGGAATTATTCTTTGCCTGAATGCAGAACATGGGTCTGGAGACAGTGAAAGAAATAGAACATCCTAAGAAAAACCTCCACAAAAGAAGGAAGGGGTCTCACTTGTACCTCACCACAAGTTCCCAAATATACTGGTGTTCCCCAAAATTCTAATTACCAAAGTCCCACCAAAGCAAAGAACTATAAAAATATATCATTTCTTCTTATGGGGCACCAAGGACAGTGCAATGGCCTGCGGGGGGGCGGGGGGGGGGGG